>JAPYZK010000243.1:0-71959 GCA_030522785.1 Platygaster equestris
CCGCCTTTTGTGCGGGTTTTCGTGTTTTTTTTTTTTTTTCAGTTGTTGGGAACCGTCACGGAAAATTAGCCGAAGTACCGTAATGCGAATGAAAAAAGCGTCTCGAGAAACGCGTGATAGTTCCCAACGTAGAGATATATCTTTGTGCATCCCGAGGCAAGCATCGACATCCAATCCGGTAACCGCATTTTTCTATGTATTATGAGTAGTGGGGTAGTCTTTACTTTGGCAACGTTTCCTTTTCATCCATTCCAAGGTATACTTTGCAAATTTATCTCGAAAATTTCGAAAATTCTTCGGAAATTGAATCAAAGAAACTCCCAGCTGCCAAAATAAGGACCATTTCGAGTACGTGTCCATACAGCAACAATCAATCGCCGCGACGTATAAAAATCAAGGCGCGGCAGGAGTTGATCGCACACGCCCCGTTGTCTGACAGGGCATGCCGATATTCCGCTGTCTCAACGAAATGCCCTCTTTTCATAGAAAAAAGGGAAATTCCGGCCAAGCGCGCGAAAAAATACTGGACGGTCAATGAGCCTCTGCCGCGCCCCGAAGCCAAATAAGAAAAGCCACTGAAAAGAGCTCATCAGATGTCGATACGAAAATCCCTCTCGTTAAAAGATTAAGTCTCGTCAACTACGAGGCGCACTTCGTTGTTTCGCTGGGAAGAATAACGAGCCGCCGCGGACGAAGGAAAAGCGCGAAAGGAAAAGTCGAACGGGAAATGCGGCCCTTGGCCCTCGGCGGCTCGGTTCTCGCCCGGAAACGAGGAATCGCGTTGTTTGCGTAATAATTTGTTAATACGGCAGTATTGGTAATGAACTCGACGCGGTTACTTGTAAATGAGTAATTGTTGTGGTGACGTCGACGATGGCCGGAACATGAAACGCGTGACAAAATATGCACGGCGGTGTTGGGGACGGGGGAGGGTAACCTCGATTGCTTCGATTGCGACTGTCGAAAATTAGGCGAAACGCGGATCTAGTGTCGGTTTGTATGGATATTTTTTGTTGCTGTGGGTGTGGTTCCTTCGTTTTCCCTCGTGTGTCTGGTGTTTCTGTTTTGTTAGTCTCGTCAATCGGTTGTTTGGGACAGGGGAGTAGCCGTAGCCGCTTCGCGAAGCTGCTGGTGAATGATGGTTTTTGGTTGTTTGCGGGGCGGCACGTGAAGAGGAACCGGATTTAGTCCACCATCAGCTCGAAGTGCACGGAGCCGCGTCTTTCGTACCTGTCGTGTGCGATGTTGTGCGCCCAGGCCTTGCATTCGATGTTGATTAGAACGCCGTCTGAAAGTGGGAGAGCGTTGGGGTCATGTTTTTTGAATGGCGCGAATGATTGTTCGTTGGTGAGGGTGGGGAGATGTCGTTTCAGGGAAATTAGAGATGTTGGGGACATTTTTGAATTTTGATGTTTGGTGAATCATTAAAGTAGCCCATTTTGAAGTGGAACGACGAAAGACAGAGATTTCCAAATTTTGACATATTAACGAATGTGTTGGGATTAACAAAATATTGTTGTTTTTATAAATAGCCGAATTTTCAAAATTTTTGAACTTTCACAAATTTCAGAATGATCAAAATTTTTTAAATCTTTTACATTTTGAAATGTGAAGAATTACTAAAGTTCACGAAATTTTTAAATTAACGAAATTTTCAATTTTTGACACATTTATAAATGTTTCGGGATCATGGAAATATTTTATAATTTCTTGAAATAATTATCAAAATTTTAAAAATGTTCGAAATCTTCACAATTCTCAAAACTTCTCAGTAGTTTCAAAAATGTCTAGATTATCATAATTTTTGAATTTTTTCAATTCTTATAACTTTTGTAATTTTTAAAATACGCTCAATTTTCCCGAAAATTTCGAAGTTTTCAAGTTCCTCGGAATTTTCAGAAACTGTAAGTTCCTCGAATATCTTGGAATTCCCAAAATTAACAAAATTGCAAAAATCCTCAGAAAAAAAAATTTTTAATCTTCGAAAATTACAGAATCTTTATAACTACTAAAATTTTCAATTTACAATATTTTCAAATTTTGACATATTTCTAAATGTTCGGTATTATCAAAATTTCATAATTCTTCAAAACTGTCAAAATTTAAAATATTTTCGAAAATATCCAAATTGTCGAAACCTTCACAATTTTTAGAATTCTCAAACATATAAAATTTCCAAAATTCCAAAATTATAATAATTTTCAAAAATTTTCAAACTTTCAAGTTTCTCGAAATTTCCAAAATATCCCAGTCTCTTGAAATTTCCGGAATTCTCGGAATATTCAAAAATTTCCCATATCTCCAAAATTTTCACATTTCGTAAACTTCTGAAATTTTTCAAAATTCTTAAAATTTTCTAAACCACAAAATTCTCAAAATCATCGAAATTCACAAAATTTTCGAAATTTCAAAAATTTTCAACAATCCCATACCAAATGTTTATCACATTCACGAAAACGCTACCCAGTGGAATCAAATCTGAAAACATCCCCAAAACTCCCTCCATATCGAAACATTTGAACTATATCCTCTGTGCGATTCGCAATACTCACACTTGGGCTTTTCGAAGAAGACGGCGACGAGAGGGCTGAGGTAACCCGGGCCGTTATTGAATGGAAAATAATAACCGGGGAAGCCGCGGCGTGGAATATACTGAATAGGCCCAATGTTTTCGACGTCGGCGGGATTCTCGCCCTCGCACGATACCCAAATGGTATTCAATTCCGCGGGTTTGTTTGCTCGGGTCGTGGTGATGTGTGCTTTCAAGTCGTCCGGCATGATCTTCGGCAAATTTTTCGTGTCGTTGAAAAACGCCGGCTGCCACCCGAATATCTTGAATAATAAAACTTCAATTATCATCTTAGGCTCGAGAGGAAAGGGTCAGAAGGTGGGTTTTTTCATGTTTTCAAGGGATGGTTATGAATGCGCCGGATAGGAGGGCGAAAAACAACCTTGTTGAGTTTGAGGAAAATGCAGGGCGCGGACTTGTGGTAGTTGTAGTGGTTTTCCTTTGTGCAGGGACGCCACCCCGAGATATCGACGTCGCAGACCTCGCCGAGTTCCGGTTTCCGGTGGTAGTCGCAAACTATCCTTCTCTCGTTGGGGTTGCGAGTAGCTATTCCGTCCTTTTTTTCGTACGCTGTCGATTTGCACAGAGTGTTAACGATTAGTGGAGGTTTATTGGCTTTGGGTTTTTTATAATGTCGGGCCTCATTTTCAGACCTGTTCTGCCGAATCGGGTTTTTTAGAACGTGTGGATCTTTCGAATTCGTTATGAAATTTCGATTTTTTTCGTACGATGACCTTACAATTAGAAAAATTGAAGGATTTGGTATCTCTATAAAGTGGTTCAAACTTTTGTGAGAAACCTTATAAGGATTCGGTGGTTCTTTTGAGAAGTACATTTTTATAAGTTTGGAATTTGCCGAACTCTACGATTTTTTAGTGTGGACTGGGAAATGTCAACATTTTGGAAGTTTGAAAATGAGTTATTAATTCGCGAATTTCGAAATTTTTGTATTCGATATAATTCACGAGTTTTATAATTTTATAATTTCCGAGTTTCAATAATCGAACTTTTGTATGATTTTCTTATATTTTAAAGTTCTCTCATTTTTATACTGAAATATTTGAATTGGTATTTGATATTTTAAGTTGCAGGATTCGTATATTTTGTATTTTTTAATTGTACGATTGTAATTTACGTATTTTTTGATTATAATTGAATGATTGACGAAATTTTGGTCTTCATGTTTTTAAATCAAATGATTTCGGATTCCTTAAACTAAATTTCGACATCGGAATTTTGGAAACTTTTAAAGTTCAACCCCGAATAACGAATTTCCTCATTTTATAATTTTTCAATTCTCACATCGAAATGTACGAACGTGACATTTGCAAATTTAGTGGAATTTTCAACTATTTTTTGAACTTCAGAATTTTTCATATCTGGAGTTTCAAATTTCTAAATATTTTGCAAACAAAAAATTCGAAAATATGCATATTTTGGAAAATTCTCAAATCCCAAAATTGCCAAACTTCTTAACGTCCAAATTCAAAACTTCCAATCACCGAATTATGAACGTCATAGAATTTCAAACCAACCTCATTGGGTTATACAGTCTAATCTACTAATCGTAATTTTTTTCAATTTTGATATTACGATGTCTAAATTTCAAAAGTCTTTACTTTTTAAGTTCAATATCACGGTCCATCAATTTACAAATTTCCTACCTTCCAATCAAAAGTTCAAAATTTCATAATCCTTCGATATCAGGAATTTCAAATTTTGAAATGCGAAAATATGCATGTATTCCCGACATTCCTCAATTCCCAAATAGCTGATCTTCAAAATTCGGTGAATAAATTTTGAAACTTCTCAACCCTCAAATTCGAAGTTTTTGATTTCCGAATTTCAAAAGCCAGAGAATTTCAAATCCAGCCCTTTTTAAATTTTTAAATTTCCCAATTTCCCAATCTAAAATACCCAATTTCTCAATTTTTCGATCCCAGAATAAAAATTCCAACAACCCAATTCATTTCTATCCATCGCCATTTTGTTTTCGGAATAAGAAAATCGAATGTTAAAAAATATTCCACTAGTTTATGTCATCAAAATAACATAATACCCACAAGTTTACACTGTACTACACAACGCTTGCAAAAATCTGTGTTATCAGTGAACTAACAGCTCAAGCATAATGATTGGTCGAAATTGCATTAGTGTACGCTAACCGTTAGAGGCAAAGGAAGACCTTCGTTATACTAATACGGTAAAGTTTCCCTATAAACTTAGATTAGAGCAGAAAAAAAACTTTCCAGCAAAAAGTAGTCAAAATTCGAATATCAACCATCCATTGAATTTATTTTCGTGTCTACACAAATTCAAAAGTACCTAGTTCAAAGCATCGAAAAATCCAGCGCAATAAATCAGGGATGGATAAACATGACAAATAACTGTTATCAAAGCATTATCGTTACGAGTATTTACGCATTTTTCATCCTTGATGAATGTTCCATGCCAATTTCCGAAATATCAAGCAGATTTTTGGCACTGGTCGCACAATGTTCGCAACTGAGAGAAAAATCATTAATAAGGATGTTCGTCTCTTAATATCAAAATCGATAAAATCTGCCGCATTGGGATTTTCGTTCGTTGTAGATGACCAGGGAATTTGAAAATTTTTCGAATCCTTGAGGATTTTTTATTGGAAAAACTTTTAATCGAAAAATGAACCGAAATTCTCTCCATCTTGTAATCGTTAAACTTTTTCAATCAACTTTAATAAACGTCCCCTACGTTTTCCGCAAGTTTTCAAAAACTTATTAAGTTTTGACAGGAGATATTGATCTCTCACACTTCATTTCTCCCGAATCCAGCTTCCACGATAACTTTGTAAAACATGTTACATCAATCGTGAAACAATTGATAATTATTACTGCTAATACAGCATGATACTGTATAAATGACCAATACGGTCATTATATATTCATGTTTTTGTTAAAAAGTGACGCTGCTAAGTTTACTTTTACTTCGCTAAAGAGAGTATAACGTTTTTCTGTTATCGCAGCTGTGATTTCTTATCGGAAAATTAATCGCGTCGTAATTAGTGATTGATTCAGATTCGCGGTTTTTAACAATCAGAAAGTTAATGACTGAAAAATATCGATTTCAACCTTCAGGATTGTTCTAGAGCAATTATATCGATTATCAAAGTTTTTTGCTGTCAACATTCTTGGACTGGACGTAAATAAATCGATATTATATACTATAAAAATTGGACTGAAGTTTAAGAATGGGAGTCTGCAAAATATTTGAAACAGTGTCGATTTTTTTAAATTCTTAAGAGTGTAGGAATACGAATCGTATAATCCAGGGTTTGAACTTTTGATAAGGATGATAAAAATTGTATCTTCTCTTTTTCGAAATGAATTCATCTCTTCTCCATAACTCATCTTCTTACGCGGAGTATTTTTATCTCTCGGATTTTTTCTCTAGGGCACTCATCATCATTAATTTTGGACTGATTAGAAAACATATTCAGAAGAGATTTGTTTTATTTGACTCTCGTTATATAGTTTGAAAAATTAATTATCCAAGGGAAGGTACAAATTTATTATTTCTCTAAGTCTTCGCATTAGATTTTTTTGTTTGCTGAATTCGATTATACAAATCTGTATTTTAAAATTTATATTTTGGAATTCACAGTCCAATTTTATAATTTCGCGAGTTTTAGTTTTCTAATTCGTAAAATTTTCGACTCTTGGAATTTTTGAGCTTTTCTGAGCATTTGAATACTTCGAAAATATAAGTTCGTGAACTCAGAAATCTGTGTGCTGGAGTTTGAAAATTTCAAAAGATAAATTCTACAACTTTCAAACTTTTCGAAATATTTTGAAACATCTTCAAGTTTCTTAAACTACGATTGCCTGATGTGTTAATTAGTATTTTTTTATTGAATGAATTACGAAATTATAAAATATCGATTCGCAAGATCCTCCAATTCTGACTGCTTGAATCTCATGCTCAATTTCTACAATTACAACTCACAATTTCCGTGTCTACGCATTGTTTAGTATAAACGAATTCGGAAACATGAATTCCTAACGTCAAATTTTCAAGTTCTGAAAATTCAAATTTCCGCATTTCTTGAATACCGAATTCAGTAATTTAAATTCACGTATTTTCCAAGTTATAAATCGAAAACTTGGAATTTTCGGAAATCTCGGCGTTGAATAAATTTTATTTTCAAAATTTTTCAATTTTACAAGGGGAAGGTGACGGTACACAGGAAAATCCCGGTTAAAATCTGGATCCCACCACGCTGCTGGTTACGTTTCTAACTACCAAATCCTGAAAAACATGGTATGCGACTCAAAAAAATTGTATCGTCTTACTTTTCAGAAATTCGTCCAGTTCGCCCGACCATGCGCGATAGTTCCCCTCGTCACTGGCCTTGTACCAAATCAATGTGCTCTCAACATTGCTTTCGGGTGGCATAGGTCGGAACCCGAGACCAGGGTTGTTACCAATTAACGATTTGTCTAGTTGCCATTTTGGTTGTTTCATATCCAATGTTTGGTAAAAAATGGCTAACAGGGCACCGAAGAAACCACTCAACACTGCGTAGAAAATCGTGTAGAATAGCAAGATTTTCGCTGTGAACAGAACAAACACGTACCCATTAATTTTGCACAAGTTGAAAAAAAAATCCACTTCAAAATACTGAACTATCAGAAATTTTTCGATAATTTTACGAAAAACATGGTAAATTTCACTGTTTATCGAAGATTTTTTTTTTTTTTCGATGTTTTAAACCAAATTCAAACATGAAGGATCAAAAATTACGAGATTCCAGTTTTCGGTACGAAAGTGTGATCTGAAGTGCTGGGAAAATCCTTCACATCAAGATACTTCGATGAAGCACGTAGCCAGAGAGGGCTGAGAGGGCTTCAGCCCCTCCCGAAAATTCGATCGATCGGAGAAGATAAAAATATGAAAAATTTTCCGTCTGTGAAATTGTTACCTAGTATTTTCAAGCATTGATAACAAACAATAAGACTATATTTCTTTATCAATTCTACACTCTATAATCTCTTACTCGTACCATTGGCAGTGAATAATAATATTAAAGTTCGGAGATTCTAACACGTGAATTCAAATTTGAAAATTATCAAAGATCTAGGATAAAAAAAATGTGAAATCCAAAAAAGACACCATCAGAACTTTCTTCGAAACCATACATCCAACGCGAAATGAGTTCTCTCACAGTCTCGTTAAAATAAACGATCAGCCACAAATTCGCATGAATTTCGCTGCGCATATTATCCAACGGGGTCTACATTGAATTGTACCAACTCTGCTCCAGATATTGAGATTGTAGCCAATGCCTCGTCACGACAATGCTAGAACAATTACGACCTGCCATCTAATTGGCCTAAATTGACAAGGAATAAAATGTTGCCACACGCAATGTTGATGCGAAGCAACAAATAATTTTTCATTGCGATCGACAACGATCTCTCCATTCAATAAAACGCTTCGTGGTCGATCGTTTTTCTTTCGTGAGCGTTACAGATTTTATCTAACGATGTGGAAAAAGTGGGTACTTTTTTCACATTGTAAGATAAAATGAGAATGTAATTATTATTACACTAGTTGCGAAATGTATTATTTCCCCGGATTTACGTTTTCGTATTCGTAGATTGCTCAATCACAGACCGCAAAGACTCTTTGAATTTTTTGGAGTAAAGAGTCATTACATTCGAACAAAATTCTTGCAAATCAAGATTGAGTGGAAATTCTACTCAAAATGAATACAATTCTACTCCTTCCAGAGCGATATTTCACTGTGAAATTCTTGTAATTCCACTATTTTTTTTTTTTGATTGATTTAAATATCACCCTAAAATGTCAGAAATAATACATTTGGGGATCATTTTTTTCGAATTTTTCAAAATTTGAGAATAATAACGCTTTTTTGAACAGTCCTTGGAAATTGATATATTTTCGAAAACGTTTGAAAATTCTTACGAACTTTTTGAAATTTTGATAAAACTTTGTCATTTTTTCAAAGTACTCGAAAAGTACATAAAAACTTAAAAAATTGATCCAGAAATTCGTCATGTTTGAATTCATAAAATTTCTGAATTCATGAAAATGTTAAGGTTACACCATGATTGCTAGATATTCTTCAGAATTTGCGAAATTTCGAACGATTTCGGGAATTTTTCAGTTCTCAAAAATTCCCGAAATTAAAGTGAACTTGGTCGTTTTGTAAAATCTCGCAATTTATAAAGATTTTTCGTAATTTTTCAAAACGATATCAAGATTGTATAAAATGCCCAAAATAAACCCTCGTATTTTTGAAAATTTTGAAAAAAGACGGAAAACTGAAACAATCGTGCAAGTTTTCCGAAAACCTTAAAAATTTCGCTTGAAGTCACGCAAGTTCAATTAATGTTTGGAAATTTTCGATCACGTTCGAGAATTTCAAACTTAATTCGAATCAAATGAGATTCCGCACATTCCGAGCAAAATTGAGTGAATTTTCACTCGAAGAAATTTAGGGAGTGTATAACGCAATGTCAACAAATTCATTGAAAGCGATAAGAAACGGAAATTTCTATAAAAGCACGTAAATTATTCATCATCGTGGACGATGGATGGACGTACTTCGTTAGTCGAGGGCTTCATTATTAAACTATAATAAACTGCATCGTTCGTTTAGGCATGCAACGGTGACGTCAAACTTGTGCTCTAAACATAACTGAAGTCAACTTCGAAATCTCGATGTAATCGCCTATTTATAAAGTTTCTCATCATATCAAGTTTATATTTTAATTTGCATCAGCACACTATCAAACGCTGTTTTGTATGCATTGCGCTTTCGAATTTCGTGGACTCCAGAAATTACTAATTACATTTTAATAAAGGGTAGATTGGGTAGATTTTATTCCGGGATAGATTGCATTTTTTCAGCTTACGCAGAAATATATTAACGTGAGAAAAGTGGACCATCAAAAAATATGGTTCTGTGAATTCGTACGGTTGTTAAAATGTTTATCGCAGAATGCGAGCAAGAAGGAAGATTATTTCATGGACGACGAGTTTTTCGTCCGTGCGACGTATAAGCTTTTTGCTTTCTAGATAAAAATAACGTAGAGTGCAGTTATTAACGTTGATTGTTATGAAGGGGAAAACTTTTAACAGATGTTTTTGACTGAACAAAAGCGCGGATGAAATTCGTTAAAGAGTTTTTTTAATGTTTAGCAGAATATAGAGGTTGGAGACATTAGGTTTATGGATTTTTCAGTTAATTCATTTTGGATTTTCGAATGTTTGTTTTAAACATAGTCGACTTTTTGGGGAAGCATTTGTTTTCACAGACGAATCTTTTGTATGTGAAGTCGAGAATTTTTGTTCTAGAAATGAATTCATGATTTCGTGAAAAAATAGATTTTTTCATCTTGTGGACATTTAGTTCTGGAAATTTTTACAAATTTCAGAATTAGAATGCTCAAATAATACGAATTCCCGAAGTTTCTGAAATTTAAGTTTTTTTTTTGGAAAAACAAAAATTCCATCACCTCGAATATTCAAAATTTTCAAAACAGTCCAAAATAGTCTTTAGATATTTAATCGCACGATTCCATTTTTTTCGTCAATATTTGAAAAATGACATAATCAATCTAGAATTTTTTATACTTAGTGATATAAAAAATTCGATTTCTAACACAATTGAAAATTCAGACGAAAACTCATGAAAATCGCAAAATTAAAAATCTTGAGTGGACTATTCCGAAAATTCGGTTTTTGGTTCTGCAATTTATAATTCTAGGGCAAACATTTTACAAAAATATACGTTCTTCAACATTCAAATTTTCACAATTTTAGTGAACTTGAACATTTTCCTTATTTTAATAGATCCAAAAAATATCCAATGAGAAAAAATTTATTTTTAACTATACAAACCATATGTCCAGTTTGCGTAATTTCAGCTGTTTCAAGTTTCATAATATTATATTGGTCCACATTTTTTTATATAAAAAACGAATTTTAACGAACATGTCGCACTCAGCAAAATTGCATGACAAATTTTTTCACTCTTATAATTTCTCGTAACGAATACATTCATCACGTATTAATAAATGACAAAAAATACACATTCCAGTCCAAAAATCACATATCAAAAAACGATATCTGAAATCTAAAAAACATATTTCAACGATCCCAAAAAAACATACTCAAGCACAAATAAACTATCCGCCCTACCAAAAACCAAGTTCCTTTTTTGCAAAAACTATCCCAAACTCATTTCCACCCCCCCCCCCCGAAATCTAAAAAAAAAATCTTGAAAAGCTCCTCGTGACACGATATCATCCCACCAGCCGCATATTTTATCGTGCCATCCCATCGCCCTAAACAAAAGCATCGAATCGACGTATTTCGGCGCAAAGGAAAGAACGGGGTGGAAAAAAAGTGCCGAGACTTTCGTTACAGATGCAATTTAATCCATGTGACATGGTATGCATTAACGTGCACACACAAGCCTAAGCCACTGTTAAAAGTACTACGACCCCAACGGCGGTTGTGCAGGGTGGGTTATCGATCGCCCCTCGTGCGGCTCCCCTACTACACAAATATCTGCAGTCGTGATATTGCACGTCACGAATTTCTAAAATACCAGACACTACCTGCGCCCTTTCCCAAACCCTCCCGACCTCCAAAGACAACTTTTTCCACCCCCTCGACACCCCTCATTTTCGCGCGAACCGCCGAACTTCAACTCTCCGATGCACGCCCTGTTATGTAACGAACTACATCCCTCGTACTCGCTCCCCCAAGACGCAGCCGAGACCCAATAAACCATTTTTTCCACTCTCACGAAAACGCTTAAAATAATGAGAAAACGACGAAGTAATTAGATAAAAAAGATTCCTCCCCAATTGCTTTCGTACTCCCATTAGAAATGGATCCGGAACTCAATTGCGCAAAGTAGTTTCCGGGCGGAGAGCGATTTCCGTAATTGGAAACATTCAAATTCGTGTGATCGCGAATACCAACATTGAAAGGGCTTATATCGCGATGAAAAACTTGATTCGCGGTTCCGCAATGACCCTGTGTGTCAGCAGCCCTAGCCACGAGACGTGTCTCGAAATCGCGGTGCGAGATTAAATAGCGCATTGAAAATATAAGCCGGATGAAACAATTTTGTATAACGATGAATGGGACCATGTTGTTGGAAAAGCGACGACGTCGTTGCCTCGTTTTACGGAAATTTAATTGGACCGAATACCTGCGCGTCGCATAACTCGGAACGAGGGTGTTCGTATATCGATTCGAAGGGTGCAATTCGAACTTGGAGGAATACCGAAATCGTTGGAGTAATGAGAAAACGCGGGGCTCGTGAATTATTTTTCTCGGATTCCATGCTTGGTGCACTCAATTATGTAACGCTCCGTCTCGATTTTCGCCTTCGATTGGAAATCGATTGATTGAGACTGGCCATTAAGAAAAATGCGAAAACGAAAACCACGTCGAACGAAAACTGGTAAAGTTCGGTCATTTTTATAGCGGGTATAATTACTTAAGGTCCATTCCAGGTTTTGATCAAGGAGTGTGGATGCGAAGAAAAATCTCGAGGAATTATTGAGACGTTTGCCGAAGCGGGAGTCCCGGTTTTATTGAATCAAAAGCGACGAGGGGATGCTACGAAGGACCGAGAAAATCTTCGGTTGATGCTTGTTTCATAAAACGATTACATCAGCTGGGGTATACCATTTTATACAATCTTCCTTGATTCAACGATTACGAGCTCCCATGACAACGGTGTGTTTACACCTATAGATATCGAATCGAATCCATTTTCTCGTTCGGCGAAACTTTTCTTAACAACTCTGACCACCCCCAATTCGACGCTTGTTTCATGTACTGTGACATGGAAGAAAAAAAATGTTGCGAATCGATCTAATTTGTTAGTTGCAACTGTGGCTCGTCAGAAATTTCGTTCATGTATCTAGTGGTTGCGGAAGGTTATGGGTTTATTCGTGAATTTCTGACTTTCTTGGAGAAGGAAAAAATCGAACGAAAAGCTTTTTATACCCCTGGCGGAATCGCGTTTATCCAGACTCGTGCGTGAGGTCCGCTATGCATTTTTAACAATGGAAAACCCGATGAAACGGGAAAGTAAAGCCAATACTCCCAACCTCATTTTGAGGAATATCGCTAGTTCTCGGGGCGCGTGCTTCGTTTATGTTGCGAAATAGCCTCCTTATCTGATCCGCGATTTTACCGCGAAAGACTTTCGTTGAATCAACAAAATTAGCGGTTGCAGCACAAAATCGGGAGCATCGATTTATCGACTCGCCACGATAAAAGTGACAGTCCGATTGTAACAAAAAAAAGACCTCCCAAGAAATTCCCTAGATTTTTCAAAAATTCACTATTTACTCTTCAAAGTCTAAAAACGGACGAGACATCGTTTTTCGGTTACAAAAGAGGGAATGGTACCGGAAATTCGGGGCAGACTTGAGGAATAACGAAGCAAAATCAGCGTTTAGCCCTTCCTCGAAAGAATTAAAAAAATTTGCGAAAAAACAGTACATGCACGGGTAACGAACACACGTACGTACAACCGATGACCTACTTTGTGGACGAGTTGCGAAGACCTCGGTGGGCTCGCTATATTTCGCGGCGAGATAAATCAATATCGCGAAAAAAAAGACGCCCGAAAGCCCCCCGGGGTTCAGTCCGCGGCAGGGTCAGACGCCACGGTGCCCCATGAAAAGTGAAAACTCCGAGGTGGCGAAATCGCCAATTTCCATCCCCTGCCCTCCCAACCTCCCTCCCGCACCGACCCGTTCCACCCCCCGGAACTCGCTGTTGCCGTGGACGCCATTGTCGAGATTGTGAGCATCGATTTCGCGAGTCGACCGTTTTTCGCGAAAATCCAAAAGAAAGGGGGAGGGGGTCGAGTAAAAATTCCACCCCCCCGTCAAAATGGCGGCGATACGGAAAAACCGCGGATCAATGGCGCGGAAAAACCGCGCCATCTAATTCAATAAAGACGTCTGCATAATATCCGATGAGGAAAAAGAATCGAAAAAAAGTCAAGGGAGGCCCTTCTGACCTTTCGAACGTTATCGACCGGGGGTCGAATCCGAGCCGCGTCGGGTTACCCGGGGGGTACGATTGCACTAGTTTCGAAAACGGGGGGAAAAAAGGGCGCCCCGGCACTCGCGTAAAATTGCAGGGGATGAAAAAAAAAGAGTCATCGGGAAAAAATGAATGAAAAAACTCACCCCAGCTGGAGCCGGTGCGGCCGAAAAACGCGCCCGTTTCCGAATCGTACAAGAATATCTTGAAACTCTCCCAACCGGACATTTCCGGGGGCGGGAGATGGAACTGCTCCCCCATGGTCTTCTTTTCCGCCATGGCCGTTGGGGGTGGTTTTTTTGCGGGAAAGGTCGTTTACGAAAAACGCGGTGCGCGAAGGTTGCACTGGCCGCGGTTACAAGAAGGGAGGGTCCTCTCCTGGCGGCGTACTCTCCCCCACGTCACGAGCCCTTCTTCGTCTTCTCGTATCTTGCGCCTTCGCGAGCCGTGTTTCGCGATTCTGCGGGCTGCTCCTCCTCGAGGGGATGCCTCTCCAAAGTCCCTCTCGCGTCGATGGCGACGTCTTTTCACCTCTCCAACGACACTTACTGCCAGCGCTCGTCCGAGGGATGAATATTGAGCGATCCAACTACCCGGCCCAGCTTCGACCCCGCTGGCTTTTTTCCCTACGCGCAAGCTCCGGCTCTCTCTCCGGCTACGATACCCGCGACCTATCGACTCCCAACTTGTGTCCCCTTCTCGCGGGCGGCCGGATATTCTGCGCACACGCGCGGATTTCCCCACGTGCATATATCGTCGCGACGACGGGGAGGACGGCGTTGAGATAACTGGAGATAACGCGCCGCGATCTTGGGGGGCTTGCGATCGGGGCATTTTTCGGGCCCGGGGGATTTTGCGGGTTTTCGGAGGCTTTGGGGTATGAATTTTGGAGGGGTTCGTGGGGGGTGCTGATGGAACGTGAGTTTTTTGAAGGGAGGTTGTGGTTGTTTGTTGTGGAACGTTTGGTTATCGAATTTTTGGGGGACTTTGTTTGTTTCGGGCTTTTACAGCAATTTAATGACGGTTGTGATGCCAGAATTGGCCTGTTTTTTGAATTCTTTTTTTTATGTCTTCCTTTGATGCGTTCAATGTTAATGAATGAATTCGGAATATCCAGATTGTTTGAATTTTGGAATTTTCAGGTTCAATTCGAATTTTTGAATGCTTGATGAATTAATGATTAAAATATCTGATAACAAATTACGAGTGCGATTTTGCGAATTTTAGAATTTCTACATTTCCCAAATGACAAATTTTCGATGCAATCACGAATCGGAGATTGGAAATTTTCGGATCATTTGATTGAGGTCGTCAATTTTGAACATTTTCATCATTTTCTGGGATAGAAAATGATGAAAAATACAATTCTGACACTCAAAATTAAATTAAAATTTTCAAATAAAAAGTCGATTTTTGATTTTTCGAGTCGCAGAATTCATCAGTTTCAAAATTCGTGGAATCCCAAATTTCGGGATTTAAATAATTTGATCTCATGATCTTCAAATTCGTACTTTCGAAGTCTGGATTTTTCAAAAAACTTTAGATCGTCTTCTTCCGACTTTCACAATTTTAAACTTAACTGTCCTATTTTTTAGACGAGGTCATCTGGTCACCCTCGATAAACTTACGCGAAGAAGCGTCTCCGAAATTCTTAAGAACTATTAAAAACCGATGATCGATTCCTTTCCTTCCTGTCCTCAAAACTTAATAATCGCCATTCCAACAAGGTTCGATTCCTTAGGAAAATGATCCTTATCAGAATGGTGCTTATCAAGTTTCGAATTTCCGTGCTTCGATGTTACGAATAAAATTATATCAATGTGTATTATACTGAAGGTTTTTTCCGGAAATTACATCCCTCCCAGTAAGATCATTTCAAGATCCAATAAAGGTGATTGCACTGGTTATGCACCATTGGAGATAAAAATTTATCGATGCCGAAAAACGAAATGTTTCGTAAAACGGATGATAACATGTACGATTTCTCAAATTTGTTAGAAACGTCCGGGAATAAATCCACCACCAAACATTATTCACAATTTTTTTTTCATGAATATAACCCTGAATTCTAAAAAAAATAATAACTGCCCTTCAAAAACTCACATTTTGGAACCTTTTCCTGCCTCACTCACATTCGGATCTTCGATGTTCGGTAGTTCGTTCCCCATTTTCTGTTGGTTAACGAAGGGGTAAGGGAAGCAGAAAAACTGGTGATTAGATGACAGAATTTATCAAACATTCAACTTGTCTCATAATTACCTGATGGTTTGATAATCCAGCATTTTCCATAGTCGAAGTGAAAAGTTCCAGCACTGTACCAATAACCACGTTCATTTTTTCATAAACCGCGCCACGACTCGAGCTTCCCCATGCGACTGATCCGAATACAAAAAATAAATAAACAATAAAATAAATAAAATAGATGAACAATAAAATTCTAATTATTTTACTAACCGAAGCCAAACTTCGATTTTTGCCACTCAGAAGATCCCCAAAATAACTAACAATTAGAACATAATAATTATGAAGACATAAAATTTGGTTGGTGACGTTTTTTATTAAATATTTTTATTACAGGAGATTAAAATATTAATAACAGAATTTACAAATATATATATCATCATCCTCGTAACATCTATGTACAAATTACGATGTATAAGTGTACAAACATGTCACAAACTCAATTACTCAACTCGTGGTTTTTCATGTAATTACATATTCAGATTCGTTTTCAGTCGCACACATAAAGTACATACATGTAACGCGTCTCCCTAACTTTGTTCATCGTCTGACAATTTTCCGTTTCCCAATAATTATCTCATCATTTCCTCGTCAAGTATCGATTTAGCAATTCGTTTTGCTTCAAATGCGAAAATTCCACTTACATTTGAGTTTTTCAACGATTAGACATGTCACGAACTTGTGGAAAAATCATCTCCAAAATACGGTAAAAGAAAGCGTTTTGATTTATGGCTACAGTTCGACTTGGTTAGATGGATCATTTTTTAATTTGCTCTCTTTGATTTTTTTTTAGCAAATCAAAAAACTTTTTTTGTACGTCCATCGTAATAAATGAATGTAATCTGACGGTTAAGTTCTCTCGAGTTCGTTGCGAAGGAGCGGCGATTAAATAATTGCATTAGGTAATTCAACTGCTTTTTTCGCCGGAATATTCTGCTGCAGAAAGTAGATTCCAGTTTCATTACTTTGGCATCAGAATGAAATTAGAACTGAAAATATAGCTCAATATTTTTTGCTCATTCCAATATTACGAATTGTAGAGTGAGCTAAAATTCGTGAAGTGGGCACCCCAATTTCCACTTGGTCATGGAATAAAATTATTTTTACAGTAATCGATACTATTTACTTATTAAAAACATCCTAGAAGGATTTTTTGAAATTTTCAATTTAACTGTGTTTTTAGAGAGGGCTAACAATTATGACATTTTGAATTGAAAAATTGATAACGTAAATATAATTCAATAGAATTAAATGAAAATTTGCAGTAATGTAGTTAAATGGTTACTGATTTTTAAGATAATATTTAGAATGAACAATTTCCAATTTTTCGTATTGTTTACGAGCTTTTTAATAAACAATTAGCAATTTTAATGTGTTCTTCACGCGATAATGAATTGATTTTTAGCTTAACGTGTATCTAAAACGATATAGAAGTACCTGCAAAAAGAAATTTTCACCGCACTGCATTTGTTTTCTCGGGAACAATTTTTTTGTGGCCGAGCGCGCGGAGCTTCGTCTCGTCGCGCCCAGCGTGAGTGCATCTGGAAAATCGATAAATCGCCAAATCATGAGCGTTAAGAAAATTGTTACCTTCGATCATAAGAAAAACAATTTCGAACCCAACATTTATTAATTTACGAATGAAAATGAGTAAAAGTAATTGTAAATCATTCATGGATACTGTAACATCGCGGACGTCAAATTTTTGTTCGTATACGTGATTATTGTTTCTGTTAGGTATATTCAACAACTTTGTTCGTTACAATCTCATAATCTCCTGCAAAAATTGTGCGCCCTACGGTTTCACTATCTCCAGAAATGTCTTAAAACTTTTGAAACTCCAAAAGCAATGCAATCTTCAAGGATTACAAATATTATATAAGACTGAAAAAATTTTTTAAATTGAGATGAGTTTATAAATGTGTCAAAGTTTGGAAAATATAAAGATTCAGACCTTTTGAAAATTTTAGCGATTCTAGAAATTTTGCTAACTACAAAAACTTTCATTATCCTTAATATATTATCACAATCTTGGGAATTTCAAAGATCTCAGAATTTTCAAAAATTTTTGAATTTAAAAAAAAAAATCTCAGGAATTGGAATATTTCTTATGTAACTTAAAAATTACGACGGTGTCGGAAAATTGATAATAATGTTGAGAAAAAGTCTTAATCGTGTTAAGAATCATGTACCTCGAACGAGCTTACAACGTGTCGATAACATTCATTTAGCAACTAAAACTTATTTTTTTAAATAAGCCAAAGAGTTTTTCGATAAAAAATTTTTTTTTCAATTTTTTTCAAGAAATATTGGAAAAATTTTTTGTCAATGAATTTTCCAAAATTTCGGGATGGAATGAATTAATAACAAATACTTTCACTCATTTTCATTCGTAAATTAATAAATGTTGGATTCGAAATTGTTTTTTTCAATGATCGAAGGTAACAATTTTCTGAACGCTCATGATTTGGCGATTTATCGATTTTCCAGATGCGCTCACGCTGCGGGGCGCGACGAGACGAAGCTCCGCGCGCTCGGCAACAAAAAAATTGTTCCCGAGAAAACAAATGCAGTGCGGTGAAAATTTCTTTTTGCATGTACTTTCATATCGTTTTAGGTACACGTTAAGCTAAAAATCAATTCATTATCGCGTGAAGAACACATGAAAATCGCTAATTGTTTATTAAAAAGTTGATAAACAATATGAAAAATTAGAAATTGTTAATTCTAAATAGTATTGTCAAAATCGGTAACCATTCAACTACATTACTGAAAATTTTCATTCAATTTTATTGAATTCTATTTACGTTATTATTTTTTTAATTAAAAATGTCATCATTGCTAACCCTCTCTAGAAACACAGTCAAATTGAAAATTAAAAAAAAACCCTTTTAGGATGTGTTTTTAGTAAGTAAATAGTGTCGATTACTGTAAAAAGAATTTTATTCCATGACCAAGTGGAAATTGGGGTGCCCACTTTACGAATTTTAGCTCAGTACAAGTGTGAAAATAACAAGTTTTTTTCAAGTTGATGAAATTTTTCGGCTATGTGAGTAAAAAATTCAAAAACCCTCAACAAGCTTAGAATTACAGTTTTACAATATAAAACGCTTATCTGATTCAAGTAATTCGTTCTCGAGTTACTTGGATTTTAGAGAAATCAGGGATTTTTTTCAGTTTAGATGCCAACTGATTTTCAGGGACATTCCTTAATTTCTGTAAATTGAGAATATTCAATTATTGAATTGGACGAAAGTCAACTGGAGGGAAGAACGAAATTGAAAGAAAGGAATTTCTTAAATTTTAAAAAATCACGAAATTTTTTCCATCTCAAAGAAATCAAGGCAATGTCGGGGGATTTTTTGGACTTTAGAAAAATCAGCGTCATTTTTCTCAGTTTAGGAGATGTCAAGAGATTTTCAGGGACTTTCATAAATTTCAGGAAAATCAAGGTTGTTTCTCCAGTTCCGAAATAATCAGAAAATTGAGGATTATATTCAATTCTCAAATTTCACAAAAATCAGTGAAATTCATAAAAATCCCCAAAAATTTAGAGGAAAATTTCCCGAACTCGTCAAAAAACCGAGTAACTTCAATAAAATATAAGAATATGAATAAGTTCATGATTGAGACTATACAACTTTTTTCATTTTGTGCCTTTTCATTATTGTAATTTGTATTACCGATCAAAAATTGCACCCATTCTCGTAATGTTACATGGATTCGGGATAATATTAGTGGAATTCAAGCTTACATTATGTAAGTGATAGTAACAATGATAATAATGATACAATATGCTTATTTAATAATAGTAACACAATATTCGTGGCGGAAAAAAGGAACAATTTTTCGAGTTTCGCGGTATCACTACAAATTTCATAAGAAAATATCAATTGCCACTATCACATGTATTTTGATCGTTGACTGTTTTCACCAAAGTACGGGTACAAAAAATAAAGCGCTCAAACAATTACCCAAACAAAGCAATTAGGGTTCAAATAACGTATAATCAAAGCTCAAGGACAGCAACATAAATTGAAAACAAACCACACAAATCATCAACGCGAAACAAAACACTTTTTCCCTTACAAATAAAATGCTTTTTGGCTCGAGAAAAAAGATACGGCACATTTATGAAAATCGTCTAGCTTTATTGAAATAAATTTATTTGTACATAAAATTACATCTTATCGATAAACATAATCATCACCATCATGTTTGTGCTTCTACAAAATAATTCCGTAAAAATTATTTTCGAAAAGTGAAAAAATTAAAGCAGGATTTATTTGTTTAGTTCCTCGAGGCGAAATGCATTATCCAGAAAAATAATTAGCGAGTCGGTGACAATTTATTTTCTCTTTGAAATGATTGCAACTATAAGTGTAGACAATTCAACAGTTCAAAAATAAAATACGCTGTTACATTCGTTAGTCAATAAAAAATATGTTTCTGTTTTTCAATAATTACATCGAATTTTTCGATCGATTTCAAAGAGCGTCAATTTTTTTTTTTGTAGACGAGGATAATAGTTAATTATTACTGGCGGGTCACGAAAAATGACGTCGGTTTTTTTTACGACAAAAATAATTCAAGAAAATCTATAAAACAAAAAAACAAAAAACAAGACACGAACTATCAATTAGATAAATAAAAAATTTCGGAAAAAATGGGAGAAATGAAGAAGCGACAATAAAAAAAAAGTTTTTCGAAATTTTTTCATTGTTAACCTGGAGCCAAAAAAACTTTTAATAATTAAAAGGAGTTTTTTTGGCTCCTGACAAAAATTTCAAGTGTTTCATTCCGCGGATTTCTCCAATTTTTGAGATTAATCGAATTGTTAATTCGCATCTTCAATAAATTTCTACATTTTCTCCAGCGCCTTTTTCGATAAAAGTTTATAAAATCGTCTTTGCGACGAATCGAAAAATTTCGTACATCAGCCTAATCGTGAAAATGGTACGAATGAACAATGATGTGTTGAAACTCACGCAATATCGCAACGGCAGCTAGACAATCGAACACTTGCGGTTGTGTCGTATTTGTTCAGACGGAAAGAAGTCTTGGGAAAAGAAAAAAAAAACGCGGCACTTCTTTTCGTCCCCTTAACGTTACTTTGTACACTAGTTCGAAAAAAGAAAAAACAAACAAATAAAACTATAATCCACTCATCCCACTCTCGAAACATTGATATAATTTTGTACAATATGTATTCTCCATCCACGCATCAATAATATTCGTAATAATATCCGTTGTAAACAAGAACGTGTAAAAAGTGTAAGCACGAAAAACATGTCGCCGTATAATTATAACGATCCTAAAAAACTGATTTATGCTTCCGAAAAGTTGTAGAAAAGAAGGGGGTATAGGGTAACGTGCGTCATTTTTGATTTTTTGGTTTATCTCTCGTCTCCCTATCTCTCGCGCAGGCAGAGCGGTGATGATATCCGGATGGTAGCCTTTTTTTTCATTTTTCGATAGTCACAGCAATGTTATATATTTACAAAGTATTAATTCTATATCTCGTATATGGTATATACACGGTATACATACATATATTATATTACACATGTGATATTGTACATTATATGAAATAAGCACAGACGATAGGTAACGTGGTCCATGGCAGGGGATCACTTGTCGCAATTCGAGCACTCTCCGGGTTGGTTCGGCATTGTGTAGTCTAGTCGGTACTGGGCTGAAATTAGAAGCAATGTGCGGTCGTCTATCAGTGCCGGCAAGGAAAAAACATAGGAGTGCTGGACATCATCGGAAACTTAGGACTATCATCTATGCTACGCGTCCGAAATTTCCCAGATCGTCCCCGCGATTTTCAGAGGGAGGTCTAATTTGTTGAAAATCATAGCTACCGTTGCACACGTGATTTCGGGTCAACGAGAAGTCTAATGGATTTTTCGGAACATCGTTTCAGGCTTTTCGTAATTTTTGAAATTAAGACATTTTTGAATCGTGACTTTTGACATTTTTCCAAGATCTTTGAAATATATCAAGAAAATAAGAATATATGAGATATTTTACATATTTTTGAACATAAATCAAGTTGTTTCTGAAAACTCAAAAGTTGTAGAGTTTTTGATAATTTCGTATGATTTTCGTAAATTTTCTTCTGAATTTCTCGAAACTTAAAGCACAAAGGTTTTCCAATAAATGCAAGTCGAAAACTTTCAGGAATTGTAGAATCTTTTCGAAAATCTGTCATTTTATCAAAATGCGAATAAATTCAATAATAAACTTCTTTCGTTGTAAAATTCCTTATTCAACATGAACAAAATTACAATTTTTTCAAATTCGTACTTTATAATTTATGAATGGAAATTTTCGATTAAATTTAAAAAATAACATGTAGTGCAACAATTCGTGGGTTTCGACTTACTTGATTTTTAAAAAGACTCAAAATCGGATTATTTGAACAATGTACATGAAAATTTAGCTTTGACGGTGGAATAAGAAAAAAATTCCGAAGACTCATGAATTCAAGCATCATTCAAAAACTCAACAATCTTATAATCCTTAAATAATTTTTAAAATTTTCAAGCTTTCGTGAAATTATACGATGTAAATAACTAAAAATATAATAAAATATAATGTAAATAATTAAAAATAACATAAAAACTCAGATTCTCATAAAAAATGTTTGAAAACCCTCACCAACTTTCGCAATTGAAACTCAATTGCCTCATTATAAATTTCTCAAAATTCCATAAAAGCATTAGACTTCCTGGACCCACGTAAAACTACAATGCAAATGAAGTGGATGAAAATAAACTACGAAACCAGAAAAAAGTGCTCGATTTATAAGACGTCCTGTTTCCATAAACCTGTCGTCCATTTCGGTACAGAATTTTCAAAAAGCTAGACACAACAATCGTATAATCTGCATTCACATTTCAAAAAAAAATATAGATCTATAAATATATATATACATTAATATAAAATCAGATACTTTGAAATAACACATATAAATTTGATTGTACGAAACTGTGTCTACACAATTACTTCTCACTGAAATTCAACGTGTAAATACAACGAACCATCAATCCGATACAATTGAAGTTAAATGTACTGAAAGTGAACAGCCTTAAAAACGGCATGCCCAAAAATACCAAAACTAATTGCAACATTCATCGTTTCAAAGTTTCGATGTTTCTCAGTTTGACTAGCAGCATATATCGACAATCAAAATACGCGACGTGCGCTACAACTCAAGTTCTACAAAAATACATAACGTTATAACCAAGCTTCGGAAATTAAACCCCGCGCATTTCGTCTACTTACACCGTGCAAAATATGTTACCCTTTGCAGAACCACAGAATAAATCGATCCAATTTGTGACAGAATAGTAATTTTTGGATTAGTGCAAACATGCGAATTTTCGAAAGATCAAATCCACAAATTTTTCGACAACTCGAAAATTTCAGATTAAACGTCAGTTTCATTTCATGACTTTTTCAAAAAATAAGAATTGAAGCTTTTTTACGTATTTCTTAATATTCACAAATTAATGATTTTTTTAAGATCCAAAAAATAATAAGAGTAAATGTTTACATAATTTTAAACTACTTGTGGCGATTTCTGTTTTGTTTTTTTTTTTCGAAATTATTCATTACTAAATTCGTACAATTCAAATTCCGAAAATTAGAATGCATTCCAAAAGTAAAAATTGTTCTCTGGCACTTCCTCTATTCAAATGTATTAAAATTCACAAACTTATTCCTTTTTTTTTAATTCATATGTTCGAATTTTTCACAATTACGTTTTTGAATTTCTCAATTTCGAAATTTTTTAATATTCGAATAGAACTAAAAATACGTAACAATAATAATAAATGCGTCAAAATCTACCAGTGATTGCAAGCATGGAAAAATGAAGCGACGAAAAATTGGGATGGTAAGGATTTGCGGTCGCGGCGACGAGACAAATTTTTTCGCAGCGCGAGAAATTCGTCGGCGAACTGAAATAAATCGCTGGCACTCACTTCCGCTTTTTCTCGCGCTCGAGAGATTTACGTAATAAAATTAAGCGCGCGAAAATCATTATCCTGCGTAAACAATAAAAAGAAGCTAAGAGGCGCGAAGCAGGCAGGTCGAGTGCCGAACTCGACAGTTGTTTCCCTGCGTCCTTTGACGTCCAGCACACTCCCGTTCGTTTTCCTCAGTCGCCTATCGGCGTTGCGCATACGCATCAATCAAAATTAATCAGCCTGATCACAACAATTTTCCCAGAATCGGGTTTTCGTTTTTTGGATTTGGCAGACTTCGGAAGTAACGCGTTCCTTGTAACGACGTTACAGTTACCTTTCTTGAGTAACTGTAACTGATTTATTTTTTGGGTAGCGTCCACACGTTACTTTTCCTCTCATAACGAGAGTAATAAGGAATTATTATCTGGCTTCTAATCACGAAATAGTACATTATGTAACAAGTGCGCAAATAGGTTATTCCGTGAGTGTAAGGTTTAAACCGAGGTTTAAACATGAGCCGGAGACGAATACGCGAGACGGAGGCGAATACATAAAGAGACGAAGGAGAACGCGCGAGACGTAGGCGAACGCACGAGCGTAGCGAGTGTGTGCAGCTGAAGTCGAGTGCGTGAGCCGGAGTCGAGTGTTTCAAACTTTACACTCACGGGCTAACCTATCTTGCGCACTTGTTGCATACAGTGCTTCTTTTTTACAAATGCACAAAGATAGCGCTTTTGAGTGCATGAAAAATTGAAATGAAAACTTTCAAAAATTTTTAAAAAATTAAAAATTTTCGAAAAGTCTGAAAATTTTCAAAATTTTTGAAAACTTCAAAGATTTCAAAAATTTCGGAAAATTTCATGATTTTTTCGAAATTTTGATAATTTTGGAAATGTTTGGGCATTTTAAAATTTCAAAAATTTTTTGAAATTTTTGAAATTTTCGGAAATTTTTGTAAATTTTGAGAATTTCGTAAATTTTCGGACATTTCAAGAATTTTTAAAATTTTCAGAATTTTAGAAATTTTCAGAAATTTTAGACATTTTTGGAAATTTTGAGAATTCTTGAAATTTCCGAAAATTTTAAAAAATTTGTGGAGTTTATAAAAATTTCTTGAAATGTCGAAATTTTTACAAGGTTTGCAAATTTTCCGAAACTGGTGCGGAAATATTTCCAAAAACAGTGCGCAAAATAGCGTTTTGCGCACACTTATTCCGCACTGCTATACTATATCAATGAAAAATGCCATTTTTTGGGCTCGCAAAATTTTCGAAAAATGTATCTGTAATTACATAAAACTACGTTATTGTCGACGTATAAAGATGACAAGAATTTTTAGCGTGATTCCAAAATTATAAGTGTTATAATTCGCGAAAAAATGGCAGGTTTTCCAAATATTTTTCGTGTAAAACGTGACCGATTTTTACACAAAAAATAGAAAGAAAAGTTGTTACTTTTTCGCGAATTAGAGAAAAATTCAAGTTACGACTTTTTCCGTAAAAATGTATATGCTCCAAATATATAAATATGATTTTATTGCATGATTTTTTAAGTATTCGAAAACTTACCTTGAGTGTACCCTGAAATACTCGAATCCATATTTCTACCGTTATTTTTTTAGTATTAATTCACAAACACTTCTTTTTATTGATTTTTTAATAAAAAATTAAGTGTAACGGTGACAAACAATTACTCATGCAGTAACTGTAACTGTCACAATAACTGAGTTACTTTTTATCGAGTCCACAGTCTGAGTTCTGGGTACAACTGGCCATCCCTACTGATTAGAGTTTTTATAAAAACCTTACAAAAGTTTGTATAAAATAATAAAAATTTTATAAAACTTTTATAAAATGTGGAATATTTATAAAGTAATTTCATACAAATCGCACATTTTATGAAATTAGTATAAAATCCAATTTATATATGGAAACAAATAAATGTTTTAAAAATGTGGTTAATTGTATAAGTTTTATAAAAACTGTTATCACTAGCGATTAACAAAGAGTTCTGCCAAAAATGAATGTACCCAACTCTGGGTGTCGTATACTCGCGATTTCAACGCTTCTTTTTAAAAAAAAGTGAAAGTTTTCAGAAAGATTGTATGTCTTGCCATCAAACATCTTCTTGCATGTTTTTTTGTCAATGCTTTAGTGATTCCTAATTAGGGGCTGTCCATTAATTACGTAAGGAAATTGGAAAGAGACTTGTAATTTCATATTTATGTAAAATAAAAAAATTAATAATTCGACAAATCAAAAATTAATGAAAAATATTATAAAAAAAGACAGAAATAATACTTTCAATAAGTGGAACAGAGACAAGAGTATAGAAAAACCCTTAGGTAATTAACGGACAGCCCCTTACAAGAAAAAGCGTGAATTCTAAAATAACTATTATATATATAATAAATTTAAAAAACACGGTCATCCTTCACAGCGTTTTCTTCCCGATTAAGGAAAGGTTGAAATCGCGAATAAAGTTCGCTGGATGAGAGGATCTTTGCTCACTTACCTCGTTTTGTAAGGTCCTCCATAGTTTGATCCTTGCAATCCACGGCAATGTGACTATTGCTACCGCAGTTGTAGCAGGATATTTTCTTTGGCGCGAACGTCATCGCCGGTGCCGCAGGCGGCATGAAGTTTGGCGCCGGTGCCGGTGCGCTCTGGACTGGCGGTGGAGGCGTGCCCCCCGAGCCTGTATGACTCGGGTACGGATACATCATCTCGCCGTTTGGCTGATAAGTTGGTTGGTAGGTAGGCGGCCTTGTATACGCGTTATGCGTAAAGCTTGGGTACATACCTGAAAAAACAAAAAAAAAAAAAAAAAAACAAAAAAAAAAAAACAGTCATTGACCTTCAAAACGCAAAAAACTTTTTTCGAATTTTTTATATTTAACATAAAATTAGTAAAAAAATTATAATTATAGTAAACACTGTATGTTGAATGATACAAAGTTGTTGATTAACGAATAATTATTAAAAAATTCCTGAAATTTCCAACAACTTTGGAAAATTGCAGAAAGTTCATTTATTCATTATAATTTTTAATTAGTCGAAGAATCCTTGACCAAAAAACCATAAATTTCGAAATTTACAAATTCAAATCTGGCCTGTGCGCAGAATTTTCTCGAAGGAGGGGTTTAGGCTTTTGTTTATTAAACATCACATTTCCGCATTTTTTTATTCCAACCATTCGAAAATTTTAATTTCTTAGATTTCGTCACGTACATTTATAGGTTTCATGCTTATTGAATTTTTCAACCGAAAGATTCCGAAATTCTGGAGCTTCGGGAAACGCACAGGCCTGATTCGAACGAATCAAATTCAATAATAGTAATCACCAGAAAATTCACACAAATCTTAATATTAAACTTCAAGATCTTAATTCAAACTTCAACTTAACAATTTTTACACTCACGATTATTTGAAAATTCGACCTCGTAATCAATTAAATTCAAGTCCTACTGATTATAGTTTTTATAAACAATTTTTATAAGATCGGTTTTATAAAAGTTTTTTAAGATTTGCATTTTTTTTATCAAGTTGTTTTATAAAAGTTCTGTAACAAACATTTTTTTTATAAAAATTTGTTTACAAAATTTTTAGAAATATGCAACAATTTTTCTAACCTTTTTGGGATCATTTTTGCTGATGTATATATCATTTTTCATCAGTTTATGAGGATCTAGCTTAAATTTCGTTTCGAAAGAAATTAAAAAATTTTTGGAGGCAGCGGGTTTTGAACTTGCGACCTTTGCATCAGAAATCCGATAGTCAATCCATCAAATCTATGTCAATTTAGATGCTTATTTTCAATTTGAGTTGAAGAATTTTCAAATCCTACAAAATCATATGTTTTTACGTTTTATAATTGCTAAAAAACGTTACGGACATAATTTTCTATTCCCTTGTGTAATAAAAAAGCGTATCAAATACTTCTATAAGAGAAATTCCTTATACCAGAAATTTTTTTTTATAAAAATATGAAACTGTTCATAAAAATCGCCAAGTTTTTATAAAAATAAAGGTTTTATAAGAAAATTTCGAGACTTTCAATTGTTTTTATGAAAAAACATGAATTGTATGAACATTTTGACAGATTTTATAAAAAAAATTTTTTTTCAAGTTTTTATAAAACCACTTTATAAAAATCGAAAATTTTATATAACTTTCATAAAATTGACCTTATAAAAAAAACGAATTTTTATAAATAATTCACTGATTTTATAAAAATTTTGCCTGTTCTTATAAACACTACAATCACTAGGGAGACGACACGACACAATTTTTCAACTATGCAGTATGCAACCAAACGCACCGGTGCTCGTCCTGAGAGTAGTAGAGAAAGGATTTGGCATGTAGATCTGCGACGGAAATGGCACGCAGTGCGCTAAGTTCGGCGGACCACCGCCATTCATCATTTGGTTGTTCTTGTGTCTCATACTGTGACCCAGGTTTTTCCTGCGCTGTCGATCGGGAAGTGGCTGGACTGGTTGCGGGGGTGGCAAGGTCGAGGTGACCGAATGAATGGGCCCCATGTTCAGGTAGTCCGTGACCGGAGGAAGTCCCGTTTCGCCACCGCCCAGCCAGGGTGCCGCCGGGGGAGTTTCCGGTGGTGACCGGCTACCACTGCTCTCGGAACTGCTACTTTGCGAGTAGTGCCGACTATTGTCCGAGTCGAGTTTCAGGGAACTCATGCTGGGCAAAGAGTACTGCGGGCTGACCCTGGAAAAAAATATTGAATATAAAATTTTGGAATTGAACTGTCTGAATATCGATTTTTAGCTTCTACAAATTATTATTATTTTTTTTTAATTACCGAATTCTCAGTATAAAAAAAAAAATTAATAAACCAATGTAGGATTTCGAAAATTCTAAAAAAATAATTCAATCAACTCTCGATTTGAATGCAGAATTTCAAGAAATATTACGAATGAATAAAATAAAAATCCCTGAAATTTATAATTTTTCCTCAACCATTAATTCTCATGCCGAGTGTAAATCCCGAGGTCCGCAGATGAAATAATGCACGCGGGTCGATGCCATGCATAATACAGAAAGTTCCGTTAGTAAGAAAATTGCGACGAATCAAGTCACTGTGTCAAATTCAACTAATCATTCCAGATTTTTCTCGTCGCGATAAAAATTTTCTTTTCCTACGTCGACCTACTACGGCGTGCACGTTTTCATGTACACATCTGTTCGCGCCTCGACTTCTTGCTCTTTTTTTCGTCAACATCAAAAGCCGCGAATGGTTCATTGTTATCTTTGAACGAACTTGCCATACGCGAGAAGTCATACACGCGCAGCTCTATCTGTTACGAGAAACAAGAGGAAGACTATAGTCTAGTTTGACATAATGACATTTATTATAAATGTATAGATTAGTGCCGTTAGGTTTACACACGAGGTACATGTACCGCGACAAATCGACCGCCAATATTCGTGCAATATCTTGCATTACAATGCAAATCTCGTTTCTGGAATTTCAGCTTGTGCTCTGTACACGATTAAAAAAAAAAAAAAAAACACTAGAAATCATCTCGATTTAAATTTACTAATCAAACACATGGATATTTGAAACATTCACGTAGAGTATTTACAGGGAAATTATACACAGATAAAAAAGTTAGAAACGATATCTGTAGGGCAAGAATTGAAAAAGTTTCGCGTGTCATATGGACAAGGTTCATTCCTTCCCGCAGTTGAACGATACAATAAAACTTATCGAAATAGCTCCTTTCTAATTTCCCCTTTTTATTTATATAGAAATATATTTTTCTGATAATTAAATAATTTCTTCAAACAACGAACCATGAATACAAAATTGTAACTCTTACATTTAATTGCTCATTAATATTTTTTTATCATTCAAAAATGCATACTACTTCCACCAATTAACAAATTATTAATTTTTTTTTAGAAAAAAATCTGTAGAAAATGAATATAAAAAAAACGGTCAGCTATTTTCTGGCCTAATTTATGAACTCACCTTGAAAATCGATTTTGCATATTTGTGGCTACCGGAAAAGTGAGACAAGTGTAACAAGTCGCGCTGCTTTGGGGTACGTACATGGGGTGTGGCGTTGGGTACATGTGCAAGTTCTCCAAAGGCGTTGGGTACCGCCTGAAATTCGACATTGTGTGACTATTATGAATCCCTTGAAGCTCCATTAAAGGCATGGACTTGTTGCTCGAGATTCCACTGTCGCTGGAAGTGTCGATGCTTTGGTTGATTTGCAAGGTTCCCAACTATCAACGAAAATTTCAATAATTAAAACATGCCACATCAACAGCAACCTAAAAATTATATTTCAGTGACTGGAAAAAAAGTATCTGACAAATTTCCAATATTTTCATAGTGAATCCAATATATCTCAAGTTAAAATCGTCCTCTTGCAGTTGCATATGGAAACAGAATTGAATTTCAGCCAATGAGGACCAATGTGTTTATTAATTTCCAAAAATATCGACCGACGTTTCGTTTAATTTTCTTGGACATTTTCAAGGTCGCCTGAACATCAAATTCCACGTGTCCAAGACCTTGAAAATGCCCAGGTAAATTTGACGAAATGTCGGTTGATATTTTTGGAAATTAATAAACACATTGGTCTTCATTGGCTGAAATTCAATACATATTTACATAAGGAATTTCAGTAAAATATTCGAACGGTAACTTGGATAATTTATGGTACGAATTCACTCTCTAACAACTCTTTGAAAAGTGGCCTTAAGAAGGTGTTCGAGGTGGTATTAACAAAAGTACCAAGATATCATAATTGCCCTGAAAATATCGAAATAATTTAAAACATCAGTGTTGTCAGGTCACTACACTGAAATTTCGAATATCAACAATTCAAACAACCTAATACCTCATTTTCTATCGTCTCGACGTTCGAATTGGCAATATTGTTGGCGCTTTCGACTTTTTTGTCTCCGAAAACTTGGTTCAGGCCATTGCTAGTTTGGCCCTTAACGTTTTGGAATTGACCCACACCATTTTGCGACGTGCTCATGTTCCTCAGATCTTCGTCACTCATTCTTCTCATCTGTAATTTAAAAAAAGTTGAAGAATACACCTCTGAAATTGTTGACTCGATACTATAAAAATAACTTCACTAATTAATTTTTTATTCAACCATTTTTAAAGAGTATTACTGAAATAGTTCAGACTTTTGGTGCACTGTTAAATAAATACAATAATCTAAAAATTTTGAAAAATTAAAATCCACAATTTTTTGTACTTCACAAGTTTTTGTTCCGTTCATTTTACATAATAGTTTATATTATATATAAAAAAATATATCCAAAGAACAACAGAAATTTGATGTTCAATCTTTCTAAAATAATAACATTTCTAAAATAATCTTCCAAAAATAATAACATAAAATAATTTCAAGCAAAAATTCCAACATTTCATACAGATTTTACAAAGAAAAAAGTTCACACTAAGAATTACACACAAAAAGTCTTACAATAATTCTAAAAATTGTTCCACGACTTAACAGAATTTCACAAACACACATCTCCCATTCAAAAAAAGGACCCGTAACTGTGCTACAACCATAAAAATCCAATCGTACCTCTTCGAGATTTCCACCCTTGTAAGAAGTAACTTCTTTACCGATGACTTCTCGCAGCAAATCCGTCGACGCCGAGGACCTTAATCTTGGCGGCGGGGGCTGTTGTTGGGTGCTCGTGCCGACGGGGCTGATGTCCACGTTGTTTTGACGCGAGTACGAGATTGCAGGACTAGTGATCGTCACGGGAACGGATCGCGGTGTAAGCAACGGTGGCTGCTGACCGCGGTTCGCGCCTACCGAAGGCAGGGAGGAAGACGCGCTCGAGCTGACAATGCTGGTGTGGCTGTTGGACGAGGTCGCAGAGACGATCATGGCACTGGACGTGGACTGCGTCGTCTGCGAGGACGTTCGCGGCAGCGTGCTGTTCCTCCGGCTTTGGGGCGAATTGCTCCTGCTAGGGGATCGCGATTGGGACGGCGACGACTGACGACTGACTAGGGGTGATTGGGGATAATTAATGTTGTCGCCTGCTTGGTACATGAACTGACTGCCCATCATGACCGGGTTGCCCCAGGGCTGCATATGGTGGTTCATCGCCGTAAAGCCCATTAAATACGGCTGACTCGAGCCAATGGACATTTGTTCCGGCGACGGTAGCATCCCGGGAGGCGGTAAACTCATCCCCGGCGGAACGCCGCTTACTATATTGTTGTTTTGCATCGAAACGTCGCCTGGTTTCAAGTTACACAATGGTTGGATTTACTGAGGTTTTATACGCTTCGACGGAAAAGATTTTCGCGTACACAGGAGCAAAATCCCTCGGTACCAAATTGGTAACATTGTTTTCAGGCCTGTAGCCATAAGTTCGAATTTCATCAGTTCATCGCAGTTTTTTACAACATTTATTTGTCTACAATAAAATAATACGAATTTTTCGAAAATTTTTAAAAATTTCGAAAAATATGTCAGAAAGATACGGAAATTCGAGACTTATTTTTAAACTTTCGCAAAACTTTTCAGAAGTTTGAAATTCATGAATTCATATATTTACGAGTAAACGAATTTATTTTGCTTTTTTTTCAACTTTTTTAATTTTTTTAAAGTTCATTTTCAGTTGCACTGAATTTGGATATAAGGGGTTCCATAATGGGATCTACGCCTTGGGTAGTTATTGAAGTGAATAATTATTCGCACTGTTAAATATTATAATATTGTTGAAACTTACCATGGTAAGTTTGCATGGGCGGCGGAGGAACCATACAATTGTTAGTCATTTCGGAACCCACCATTCGATCAGTTTGATTCTCGCATGACTCCATACAAATCTGAAAATACAAGTGGTAAAAATTGAAATCAAATATCTATTCAAACGTTCATTATCATAATATATTAATATATTTTTCATTATAATACAGAATCAAAAATTGACAACCCAAAAAATAACTTGACTAGTCTTGCAAAATGAAAAATCATAAACATAATGTAAAACTCATCGAAGATCAAAACTACTCTTGCAATAACATATTATCCATTTTGAATTCATTCTCTTCAAAATTTCTCCAAAATAACCCCATCAAGCAATTTTGCCATCGAAATGTACGTGAAAAAGCAGCATTACTTGTTCGGGTTTAGCACCAGGTTCAGAAAGGTTAAGCCTTTCCTCTTCTTCTTTGAGCTTTTCGTAGACATCGCCGAACGTTTTTCGTTGCTCAAATGTAAACGCTGGGTGATTCGAAGCCATTACGTAAACCAGTAGCAGTTCTTCCAGGATCTGCTCGTTCTCGCTCGTCATGGTTCCATTAACGATATTGCTAATCCCTGGTAAATCGGTGTTCAACAGATTTTTGAAGAAGAAAGCAGCGCAGGAATAATTACACGAGTGCAGAAGCGACATATAAATAGCCAGTTTCTGCCGCGTGCGTTTGTCAGTAATTGGAGCCCTCATCGTATCAGCGAGGTCTGTCTCGTTGTTCGCTGCGCATTCTGACTTTCGTAGTTCATTGTAATCACGCTTCCCCAAATTTTCGACAAACGTGCCGAGGTACCGTACTTCGAACGGCACACACATGTTCAGTAACGTGCACATCAAGTCAATACGATTGTAACTGAAAAAAATGACATGCAATTGTTAGTATAGCAATAACTGAAAGTACAAGGTATGGTAAATTATGTTTGCACCTGGTGGAATTAGTACCTTTCGCAACTAGTGGAAAAATAATTCAATTATTATTCCACTAGTTGCAAAATTCATTTATCCTGCAACGTGGAAGAAGCCATGTCAAAAAATGAAAATAGTGGGAAAAGTATGAATTTTGTACATGGTGTTGAAAAATGATTTTGAATGATGGTTGCAAAATGTAATATTTTTCTCAAATAAGTATTTTCAAAAAGAAAGGAGTATTTTTCAAGACGAGGGGTAAAAATATTGCGAAAAATTCACTCGAACGAATTTTAAAATTCAAACATCGTAAATGAACTTTTTAAAAAAATCCGACAGCAGACCAGGTATAAAACAGACAGCAGAACGTAACAATGAAATGATCAAGTGACAATTTTAATGCACACATTTTTCCGTCACAAAGCCGCCTAAAAACGCAAAAATCATTCAATATTCGTCAAGTTTTTGGAATTTGCCAATAACATATATAAATCCAAAAAATCAAGAATTTTCGAATAGCGGGAAAACTGACATGAAGAATCTCAGTAAGTTGTCAGTCACATATTGTCTCCGCTTTTCTCTCTTGTCCGCTGTGTGACAAAATGACCAATAGACAATTTGAACAAGTATTATTTTCTCGCTGAAAAAAAAGGATCGGGGGCAAGAATTTTCGCGGAGGAAAACGTAACCGCGCCGACGGGATGAGCAAAAGAGAGAGAGAGAGAGAGACAGAGAGAGAGACAGAGAGAGAGAAAGAAAGATAAAAGGCCGATGGTGAAAATTCTTGGCTCACCTGGACAGACTTCCAAACCATGATACGACGTTCTCCTTACACAGCATTGCCAGACAACATTGATATCACTTGGTCCGAAAAAAGCGCCGACGTTAACAAATTTTTGGGCGCTTTCCGGGATGCGTCTCGTCCCGCAGCGTTTTTCGCGGCGCTCTCTCGCACACACGGGAAACGATTTACAGACTCGAGAACTTTTCGTGTTCCCTCTTAGTACGGGCGTGTCGTTGGGATCGCGAAACGGACGCGTATTCTTTACTTACAACTTCTCGCGAAACGACTTTAGCAGATGAAAAATTCACACATGCCTTTTACTGCTCTCTTCTCACTTGACATCGAAGGCTAAATACAGCTAAATACCAAAAGCTGTGTTTCGGGTTTCCCCCCTTCTTCTCGTGTAGATGCGTGTTCCGAAAGTACAAGAATGGTCGGGTTTATATACGATGATTTTTTATGCTTTTACAGGAAACAGTTGTTTTTGAACCTTTTTTGATTTCTCGGAATATTCAGGGCGATTCCGGGAGCGCATTCGACAATTTGAATGATCTACGATCGACGATCGATGAGAGTTTTGAAGATTGCTACCATGGGAGAGAAAGAGAGAGAGATACAGATACAGATCTAATACTTTTATGTAGATTAGTAACTGGTATACTCACTGGTACTCACAGGTATTTGTCACTTAAAAATTGTAGTGGATGTAGATTATGCATTGTCGCCAATTTGAAGAAAATTATAGTAAATCCAAAATTATCGACTGTCTCTTTCTAACCCATTCCATATATATTACATGAGTGAGAGAGAGACACATGCGTGTGTGCTCATCACACGGATCGTCACAATAAAACATTCACAATAAACAATACCACGCCCGACGAAAATCAATAAACGTCATTAACGTCAAATTCAGTCAAACCCAGTCAAACCAAACCAATTGACTGCAATTGTGAAGGTTTTTTATCACCTTTGATAACTTTTATACACATTTTTGTCGCAATGGTCATAACAAATTTGCAACAGCAACGTCACGTGACGGAGCAGTTTCGTCGCGAAGTAAAAGTGCAGAGAATTCTGGTTAGCAAAGCCGTCGAAGATATAATGAAGTACGTTACCGAGCACGAACAGGAAGACTGCCTCCTCGTCGGCTTCTCCTCGCAAAAGTCCAACCCCTTCCGCGAGAAAAGCAGCTGCACCGTTCTTTGATGCCAACTATTGCGACGTTTGTTCAACGTGAGTATCGGAAATCGTTTTTGTATGAATTTTGGCATTATTGATTTTTTATTCATCAGGTACCATATACTTGCCCTAGTAATTTTTGTTTTTATATGTTTATCAAATTTAATGAATTTGATGAATACATTAAATTGATTAATGTATAATGACTATTTTTGTTCGGCTAATTTTTCAAAAAATTATATATCAATATATTGTTGGAAACCATAAAAATGAAATTTGAGTAAGATTATTTGAAATCAATATTGATAAAAAACATAAAAATATCCATTTTTCAAAAAACTTTTACATTTATTTGACCCCAAAATTTTTTTACAGATTGATATGTAAAACGTTTTTTGTTTTTTGGAGTGGATTTATGTGCCTCGTGTTCCGAATGGCTGAAGACTGCAAAAATTATTCGATCCAACTATTCAACTTCCTGTCACTACAACTACATTTACGCTGTTTGACACAATTTCCAAACAATATATTCTTAAACATTATATTTATGGAGAACTACCGAAGAATCTTCCATTTATACTCCTGTATTTATGGAATATACCATCTATTGAACTAATTCCACCAACTAATACACAAACATGTCAATAAATAGATATTGTATTTTCAGAGCAGTTGTTATAGAAAATATTGAAAAAATCATATTTTCCAATAGTCTGTTATGAAAATAATGTTGTATTTGTACTGCGCGTGATTCGTGATGATTTTCTTGTAAACGTACAAAAATTGTATGTACATCATACTTATGATAAATATTTATAATAAATATCTGTGTTTAGAACATTTGAGCTTTTTTTTAAGTATGTTTGCTGTTACCTGAATGGATTGTTAAAAAAGTTCTGAATCCAGAAATTTGAACAAATGTGAGGTGTCACTATAGTCTTTTTTCGCTTGGGTACGTCGATAAAAAACAGGACAGTCCAAGGATTCACAATCGATTCGTTCATTTTGACCAATGCACGAGTGGCAAATCTGAAAGTAATTGTCGGTTTTGAAAAGAAATTCAAGATTGTTTTTCAAATATTTATGTTTTGTTTAAAAATTCGAATCACTAATGTAATTTGGAATGAAAATTATGTATGTACAATCTTTACCTATAAATTTACAAAATCATTTTCGTCCATGATAATAATTTGTTTCAAAACCACTTAAAAAAGTGAAAATTTTTACCATGGCCACGAGATGATCAACCCTCTGCATTTGTCTTAATTTTTCACTCAAAATGACTGTAGTTTCCCCAGGTCGACTCGCGCAATCCTCACAAATCTCAACGTTCGTGGCTGTTTGTTTCTCGCAAAGCGCGCAAACAGCTGGTCCAAAATATTGTGATATCGTGAATTTTCTTTCACTTTGCACTAAAAAGGCTCTTTCCAAAGTTCTATGGACTTGTCGACGGGGCATTTCATTAAACCTGCAAAATCATCATTAATGAATCCAAAAAAGTTATCAAATTCACAACATTTCACATCACTTAGAAAAAGTGATATATTTTGGAAATTAAAAATCACGATTTTTAAAAAATGTAAATTCAGAAACGAAAAATTTCTATGAAAAATTATGCAAAGAAATTGAAATTAAAAAAGTAGATATTTACATACTGACGGAGATTCTAGTTTTTTAATGCGAGTTTTCAAAACAACAAATGTTGAAATTACAATTTTCAAAAATTCTAATGGAAAACAGTGAACAATTTCGATGACTGGAAACTACCGTAAATCATAAATTATGTAAACGGAAATGGATAATGTGAAACTCACAAAATTTCGAGACTTCCACATTTGATCACTTCAAAAAAGTGACGTAAAATAAACGTAAATACCATGAATAAACGTCGACGCCAATGAGATTAAGGCACCGGTTAAGAGGCGGAATAATGACGCGAGTTATGTAATAAAATGTGTTCGGCCTTAGTCCTGGGTCCTGTAGGACTTCCATTGGTGATTTTACACATCGAATCAAAGCTTCGTTAGGTGCTCCGGCGACAATGATGTAAGGCACGCGTTCATGACTCCGAGGAACCGCTTTGGGATCTTTTTGCATCAGCCTCTTCGTCAATTCCAGAGCAGGGACGCAAGCGCTCTGTTTGTATCCGCGCAAACCGCGAAATTCTCGCGCGAAAGTCAAGTCCTGCAAGGACACTCGGCCTTGGAAAATTTTGTCGAACTGGCGCGTGACGTACTTTTTCACCAAAGAAACGTCGTTTGTGTCGAACAGGATTTTCAGGCTTTTTGCCAAAATCTAGAAAAAAAAATAATAATAATTTTCTACGTCTAAGAAATACTTCGAATACTCGGTCCTGTTTTGAGAAGGAAAAAGAATTAAACATTACTTTGGACACAGCCGGACAACCATCTCTCCTGACAGTTTCTATGCCTTTGGCGAGATAAAGCGGCTTTTCATCGTTGATGTTTTCGTACATGTAGCCGCAATATCGTTTTTTTGTCTGAAAAAAAATGTTTCCTCCAGCCATAATTACAATAAAAACGAGAAACTGAAGAATAAAAACAAAAAAATATAGGAAGCTTCATGATACTTCGAAATTCGCACGCCAACCTGCAAAATCGCTGGCTGAAGAACTTTCTCAAACTTGAGTTTCACAGGAGCAGGATTTGCATCCGTCACTGCGTCCGCTATTTCGCCTCCGATTTTGAAAGCCTCTTTCCGGGTTTTTCCTCGCACAAGAACGAACAACGAATCCGTGTCGCCGTACACGACGCGCGCGCCCCATCGAGGGGTCGACTCCACAATCTGAATCGCTCGCTCCAAAGTTTCTTTACCTTTACTCACAACGCTATCTCCGACCTGTAAACATTTATAATTTTCAACATTTGAACATTCAAACTGCGAGATGGGAATTTTCTGAAATTCGAATTCAAAAATGTGGAGAGTTTCGTATTTCATGCAAAAATCGGCAATAAAATATAATACTTTTTTTCCAACATTCAGACTGACCATTTTGAAAAATTAATACTTTTTATGTAAAACTGTACCTCGATGCATGGCATTCTTCCAGAAAAATTAGCAGCTGTGTAGCCATACGTGACATTGGCAATAAGTTTGAGTCCAAGCTGACGACAATGGAGAACGCGTTGCAAAGTTTTGTCTCCCACGGGATGATCTTTAATGGCTTTTTTAACCATCAGACGTGTGTTCAAAATTTCCGTCAGCATCTGGGGTAACACTCCATGACGCACTTCTTTTTTGACGAAAGCGACGCCGCAAGGTGAAAAATTTATCTTCCCTTCCAGTTCCTGAGCCAATTTTTTTGACACCTTGAGGTTCGTCGCGCCGAACGTGAACGGTCGAGATCTGAAATACAAAAAATAAAATTAAAAATATCGTAAAGATCGTAATCGTGAAAATTTTAGTAATCTTGAAACTTTTAGCAATTTTAGATATTTCAGAATTTGAAGAATTTCGAATATCTTCCAAAAATTTTATTCCACTCGCTCGCGAATATTTTTCTTGTACCTCCTGTATATGAATTAAAGTGCTCTACTTCAAAAATATTGCAGACTACTGAAATAATATTAAGAAACCGTAAAAAATTATCAAAAACACCCAATAGACTAACTGTCCTATGTGTTCGACTCGTCCCAGACATGTGGAGAAGCAGTAATTGTAAGCAATTATAATGCTCGGGTAGAGACTTTGGAAATCGAGCACCACAACTGGATCGTTGTAGAGACAAGATTCTGGTTCCATAATCAAAGGCAGTGCTTCCGGGGCGCGCATGGCTGCACGCTGCAACGGGGATGGCGATACTGGTATGTAATTCTGGGGCTTCGCCAATCGTAACATCATGGATTCCACGCGATACTGGCTCCCACGAGAAAAAACCTCGTGAAACTGGACCCCATAGAGACGGGCGAATTCACTAGTTCGACCTAAAGAATTTTCCATATTAGTATACTATAAAAAACATCCCTAGTGATTCTAGTTTTTAAAAAAACCTTATAAAAAATTTTTATAAAAATTTTTATAAGGTCGGTTTTATAAAAGTTGTATAAAATTAGCATTTTTATAAAGTGGTTTTTTAAAGTTTTATAAAAAAAAAATTTTTTTATAAAAATTTCTTTGCAACATTTTTAAAAATAAGCAAGAATTGTTCTCATCTTTTTTGGATGAATTTGCTGATCTATATACCATTTTCATCAATTATAACGCGCGCCGAAGAAAAGGGGCTTACTCTAAAAAAATCTATTTTTAGATTTCTACATGAATCAATAGTTTTTCACTCGCTCTTTCAAATGAAACATTCAAAAAATTTATTTGAGCTTTATTTTAGAGCAGACATTTTGTTGAAGTTTCCTTTATCCTATGCCTGCAATGCACAGGCTGAGCTGCGATCGCTCGTCCTGTAAAATCATGCTATGCAGAGTAAGCCTCCTTTCTTCGGCGCACGTCACAATTTATGAGGCTCTAGCTCAAATTTCGTTTCGTAAGAAGTTTAAAAATTTTTGGAGGCAGCGGGATTTGAACTTGCGACCTTTGCATCAGAAATCCGATAGTCAACTTTCTTGTCCATCAAATCTATGTCAATTTGGATGCTTATTTTTCAAATCCTATCAAATCATATGTTTTTACGTTTTATAATTACTAAAAAACGTTACGAACATGATTTTCTATTCCCTTGTGTAATAAAAGCGTAACAATTTTCAGAGAAATTCTTTATATCAGAAAATTTTTTTTTATAAAAATATGGAACTTTTTATTAAATCGCGAAGTTTTTATAGAAATAAAGGTTTTATAAGAAAATTTGGAGGCTTTCAATTGTTTTTATTGAAAAACAGATGAATTGTATGAAAATTCTGACAGATTTTGTAAAAATAATTTTTTTTATAAAGTTTTTATAAAACCACTTTATAAAAATCGAAAATTCTATATAACTTTCATAAAATTGACCTTATAAAAAAACGAATTTTTATAAATAATTCACTGATTTTATAAAAATTTTGCCTGTTTTTATAAAAACTACAATCACTAGGGATATTCTCAAGAATAAACAACAATAGTTCAAAAAACCACAATACAATTCGAAGCTTCATAATGACAAAATTTTTCGAAATCAAATGTTTCCAGCAAAATACATTCGAATTCTCCAATTATTCTGACAAGACACATTTTTTCACTTACCGATGATGTTCAACTGATCGATGATTTTCAGTACCCCAAGAACTCTTATCGTATAATAATCAACGACTTTGCGCCGTTGTCTCTGACTTTCATGCAACCAATATTTCGAAAGAGTTTTCCAGGAATAACGAGCATGTCTCTCATTCATGACATGGTACATAAGATTCTCGAATGTGTAACTCGTCAGAGCTGAAAACGAAAAATAAATACATTTTTTCGCATAAAACGATGTGAAATAATGATGTTTCCTCTCAAAATTACCGATTTCGTGTCTCATGATTCGCCAGATATCGAGGACGATTCGACCGGGGAGCTTTATTTCTGCCAGAGCTTCGAGGTCCAGTGTCTTTGCTTCCCAAGAAAATTTTACTCCAGGAATCCGCGATATCTGAGTCGACAAATTAATACCAAGAAGCGTTGCCCTTTGGAAAACGTACCCCCAAGATAATGATTCCAGTTCCCAGCCAATCAGAATGTCTGGGTCAAATTGCATGACGATGGACGTGACACCCTTCAATAAATCCTCTTCATTGTCCACGTACGTAACGTTTTCGTGATATTTGGGTAAATAATGTTGGTCTGGATCGTTCACAATTACTCCTGTAGAATAGGTTATAAATTATTATTGATTGATGTGAGTAGAGAATTTGGGGAATTCGAATTTTCGAGTGGATTTTGAGCCGACTTGCCGTGGTGCAAAGGACTGACGGACGAAGAAGGAGGCACGTCGTTTTGTACAGCGTAAAAGACGGCTTGTATACTATCTTTTTGTACGTCAGGGACGAAATCCTCACGAGTCACGATATGAACTTCCAAGGACATTATAGTTATGAACTGATTCTGTGAAAAAGAGCGAGTACGAAATTTCATGTTGGTTTTAGTTGTTATTTTTTCATGTTATTTTTGCGATCTTTGAATTTTTAGGTTTTTAGAGTTTCGTGTTTTTTGATCTTCGTATTTTTTTTAGGAGTATTTCAATTTTTAGGTTCCAATTTTGTAATAAAGTCACTGAATCGTCAATTTTCATTTTTCGTACTCGCTAAAATTCGGAAGTTTGGATACTTTTCTATTTTTAGAGTTTTTATCGAATAACTAGAATTTTTGGGTTTGAAATATTGAATATTCTTGATTGCGAAGTACATATCTTTGAAAGAAGCTGAAATTTTTAATTTTTACCATTCGCGAATTCTTATTTTCGTAATTAAAATTTGTATTCATTGAAAATTGTAATCTCTAAATTCACCGTTTTGGAAATTCACATTTAAATATAAAAATTTTGGTTTTTGAAATATTGCGTATTTTGATTTCATCAATTAATTTTTTAGTCAATGGAATTTATTAAATTAAAAGAATAATTTAATTTTATCAATTTTGACGAATTAACAATTAATTTCAATATAACCATTAAAATTGCCGCAAACATCCAAACTTACTTGCGCCAGAGTTTTCGCCTGAAAATTCTCATCCGCGATATTCTGCCTCGTTTCGTCGGACAACCCTTCGATCTGTCCGCAAGAAACGCCGAAGAACTTGGACCGATCAACACCAGGAAACAACTTCGAATTATCTAAAGCCCTCTGAATCGTCGACTCCATAGAACACTCGGCGCTTCCGGAAAATTTACTCTTATCAGGTTCCATCGTCTCCTCGACTCGATTTCTCGACTCAAACTCGATCAAAGTGTTATCAGTCGGATCCACCTCAGCGCACAGAGTTTCATCCAAATCATCAAATTTTTCCTCCGGCTTCTCATTTTTCTTCTCGTAAATTTTCCTCGCCTTCAGCCAAGTTTGCACCCTTTTCCTACTAGGCGGTTCCATCAAAGGAACGATTTCTACGACATCATGACTCGCCAGGTTTCTCTTGACGATAGTAACTTCCTCCAAACCCGTTGCATTCAAGTCCTGGACTTGGCTCCGACGCCAGAAATCGATGCCCCGAATGTCCTCTAAATTCGACGCGAACTGAGGAAGATCCAGAATGCTGCGACTTTTAACCTTGAGAATTTTATGGGCCACTTCCTTGGATCCACCGGCATCTTTTCTGTCCCCGTAAAATGGTTCCTGATAACGGCACGTTGGGATGCCGTAAAGTTGCATGGAATCGATGATTTCTTGTCGACTCGGGGGTTTTAATTGTGGAACCATCGACACAAAACCGTCGTTTTCTCTACAGTTTGAAAGTAGCGTGGAAAAAGATTGTCTGGAGTTGGTCAGGATCTGAGTTAAATTTTGATTCTCCACGAGAGGCAGTGAATAAGGTTCTTCACTGCTTTCGGAAATGACTCTGGAGTTTCTTTTAGTTTCCAGAACTTGAGTGGGGACTTGGAAGGAAGAGTGTCCTTTGATGGTATCGAAGTCAAGTTTTTTCGCAATGTCCGTTTGGGTCGGCAAAGGTTGGGTTTCTGAAAATGAGTAATAGACGTATTTTTGGAGCAAAGAAAATTTATTCTCGAGAACTTATAACGTTGCAGATTCTAACAACGGGAGTACCTAATGTTACCTACGAACTATTTTTTCCATTTCTTATATTTTCTTGAACTTTGACTGTGATTTCGGTGACTCACCGTTGAACGTCGAGTCGTCTGAATCTTCGGCCAAGATTTCGTCTTCTAGAAATCGAAATTCATGCGGTTATTCAAAGATCTATTATAATTAATCTCCCCAAAACTCTAAAACTCGTCACCTTCAATCCTGCTCAGCAAATTCGAAGGTCTGCTCCGAAAAATGCTCCTCAGAACGTTCGATCTCTCCGACTCCTTCGTGGGAGTTCCATTGGAACTTTCTTCCGTCGGAGTTTCCTTCGAACTTTCTTTCACCCTCGGCGAAGTAACCTTAACGTCCAAAGGCGAGTACTTTCTCCCACTCGGACTCTGCCAGGACTTGTTCCTCCTGAGCGACCGCGTCGGCGTCTTCTGAAGGTTTTGTTTTCGCTTAGCAGCTGGGCTTTCAACGTCGTTGTGACTCCCAGACGACCTCCTCTTCCTCGGCGTGACATCAACCACGCGCTCTTCTTTGTTCAAAGCACAAACTCGAGTCTCCGAACGGTACAGAGTATGGTCGCTGTCAGAGTCACTAGTTTCCTCGTCGAAAGCGCCATCGAAAGCGGGAATTGTGATGTCGTTGCTTTTCTGGGACACGCTCGAATCGGAATCAGAAAGAGGTCCCAAGCTGGAATTTGTGGAAAGCTCCGATCCGTGACTTTGCGAGTCTTCCGGTTTTCCAGAGCACAGATCCCAGGAACTGAGGGAATCCAATTGGTAAGAAGTGAGATTCAGGTCAGAGATGTCGTCGTCGCTGTCGTCGGGGTCGATTCCGTCGCCCGAGAGAGCGAGGGTTTGGGAGCCAAGGATGCTGTCTTCGTCGATTGTCGATTGGGTCGCTGCTTCATGGGCCAGTTGGGATAACATGTCTATTAGCGACATGTCGTCGGTGTCGACTGAAATGGGAATTGTTCAGCAGGAGATGAAATGTAATTGATGACTTTAATGATAACTTATGCACTACTTATAAACGCAACGCACGTGTAGCATTTGATTTTTCGCTGAAAGATCGTTCCGAGTTTTGCGCAAATTCATTCAACACCAAAGTGAGATCGCCGGAGTTGGAGCCAGCGAGATGATCCTCGACCGCTGAAGCATCGAGTAAAGCGTCTTTCTCGTTTTCTACTGGGATAGGATATGTTGCGGATAAAGTGTCAGACATAGTTTCGTTTTCGGAGCCCTGAAGAAAGTGAGAAAGTTTTCAAAATCAAGCACAGACTTATTACGACAGAGCTTACGGAAGTTTGGAGAAATGTTTCTGTCTAAAAATGTATAGAAAGTGCAAAAGTTTACTATGGATACACCCTGGAAAAGTAATACTTGAATTAATTGTTTCCGTACTTGTGAAACCGTAAGCAATCGTTTCGCCAAACGTCGCTGCTGGTAAACATCGTTATTAGTAGGAGGAGCTTTTTCTCTCTCCAAAGTCAACGGACAATTCATCTGTGATTCTGTGGACGGCAGACCGGCCAATTCTCGTCTCAGCTTTTCTTCTTCCCAAATTGCGGCTATCCCTGGATTCGTGTCGACCCCGTTTTCAATGGCTTGCCTGTTGAGGATATCTGTACTGATAGCATCTATTTCGAGAGCACACGTACTTTGCTTCGCCACAGAATCTGGCATGTACTTTTTTCCATCTCCAGACAAAACGCCATCAACCACTGGAGACGATTCATCGAAAGTTTTTTCGGCATCACGTCGATAGTACACTTTTTTCAGATTCACGAAACTCATTCCGTAAATGTTGAAGTCCATCATGAATTGGAGGATGAAGGGGATGTGTGATTCGTGGGGTTGAAAAGTTTGATTCAGCACGGATCCATTCTAGAATGTAGATCGTGGTTAGAAAATAGACAAAATTACCAACTAAAATGACTACTAAAATGATATGACTAACCAAAATTACTACTAACATTACTAACTAAAATTACAAAATGACTAAACCAATATACATAAAAAAGTGTAAATTAGTTAGCCATGAAATTTTTACTTTGATATAGCAGACCACAATAAATACCACCTGCAATAATTCTGCTGCTCTTTTAACCATCGCGGGATTGTAAAAGTATATTTTGAAAAACTGATGGCGTCGTTGGTGGTATCCATACAGTGGTCTAGAAAATGAATTGAATTATAATTTTTGGTGGATCATATGTGTATGAAATTTGGAGTGGTAACCTTACATTCCAGTAACATGCTGAATTTTGTAAACATGCTGAGTGTTTGCATTGGCTGATCCCAAGGAGATGTTAACCGCAGCATCCAAATAGGTCGCTAATTTATAGACATAATTGTCCGGGTAATCACTTTGGGAGCACGGAATGTATATGTAGGGAAATACTCCGTGTATGTGCAAGCAAACTTTTTCTTCTGTGAGAAGAAATATATTTTGGTAGTCAGATAAAAATTTTTAATAAAAACCCATGTTGATTTTTAGCATCAAACGCGCATTTTCTTCGAAAAGAGTAGAGGAGTTCTAGTTTGGAAATTGATAGATGTAGAAGAATGGATAGAAATATGAAAATTGCTCTAAAATTCCACTCGACAAACTCGAAGAGAGTGAAAAACAAAGAGACATCCGTGAGATTGAGCGATTTTTGACGATTTTACGCTTATTCTATTTGGAACAGAGTCCGATTTTTCAATGGCAAGCTGGTCTTTGATGTTGATGATTGAGCGCTCACTAAGAACGAAAATTCGTTTACCTTTAGTCGTTGTTCCAAAAACGCGAATGACAGGAACTTGCTTGATTTCACATCCGCGGAATTCAGAAAACGAGGGATCGATGGACGTTTGGGGGGCGATTTGGTAACTGTCTGCAGTAACCAATCGAAGAGAAAAGTTGTCTTTCTGACTGGACGCCAAACTGGATGTATTCGACATCCCTGCGAAAATAGATTTCTAAATTATGTGTGGAAAATGTCAGTAGCTGATAACGACATCAAATTTGATTTGTTTCATTGTTTTGATCTGAAATATAATTAATTCCCTTCTACAGAAAATAGTGTAAATCGTATTATGTAATTAGAATTTCCGAGAATGAGGTTTTTTTTTCATCAAAATTTTGACAATATTCCTCTACTTCATATAATATGAAATAAAAGGTATGAAATGGCTATTTTATAAATTGTATACATATTTATTTAGAAAAAAATGTAAGATATATAATTAAAAATCAGTGTTTTCGATAATTTCATAGGACATAATATAGTAAAGACGTACTCGCTCAGTTATTCGGTGATTTTGAGTTAAACAAGTTTATACATTGTTCATCAACTATTTAGTATTTACGTTTATAGATTTTATAACATTTTCACGCACTTTCGGTGACTTTCGATACTTTTCGTTTTCTGTAACTACATGATATATAAACATCACTGATGGACAGTGATTGATCAGCTGATGATTGTTTGTTGTTGTTTTGCATGTACCAGTATGTACCAGTTGTGTAAATGTACGCCAGCATACACGAGGGGCACTAAATTGTCAAATATAGCAAAATATAGTAGTGTAATTTGAAAATCTTCAAAACTCATCACTTTATAATTTCATACACTCTACTGGAAAATTATGTCGTTCCACACACAGTTAATGTCAAGATTAGCGAACAATTCAAAAAATTTATCTGAAGTGACACAACCTGTCATTCGTTCACTTCTTCAAGGTACAAAATTATATACATATATTTGCTATAAGGTTTATATATATATTCTTGATGTTTTTATTTTCATAGTAGTTTTGAATCCCTCATTCTTTTCATTTTAAATTCAATGAATTTATTGATAGTATACATTATATTTCTGTTCATTTCATTATTTCCAAGCAATTTTCACCTGAATAATGAATATTATACGTATATGTTCCATAGTTCTTTCCATAAATCTAAGAGAAAGGATTTAATTTGAGTTTTGAAATTTGATCAGGTTGATTTTTATTACTGTTATAACTTTTGTAATTAACATTTTCAGTTGCAGTAAAATCTATCGACCAGGAACCAATTCCCGAAGGGGTTCTGGAAAAAGTTTGCAAAAAACATGACTTTAGTCAATCACAAATCGATGAATGGTTCTCTGTAGTGTATACAATTTTGAGAATGCATTTGAGACACTCAGGAAATTCATCTAACCAAGTTGAAATCAAACAATGTTTACAAGAGTTGAAGTACGTTCTATAAATTTCATATGAAAATCTCAGGCACCCTTCATTTTTGGGGTGCATCATTATTCATAAATTTTATTCAAAGTAAATTCCGAATCGTTCTAAAAATTTAACATTTAATTATTATATTCATTATTAATTTATAAATGTATGGAAAAACTGGCAATCTTTTTTTTTCAATTTAAATTTATTGTTGTTTTTGTCGATACTTGAATAATTCAATAACTACTCATTTTTATCAGATTATCAAACGAATACATCGACGACATTCTCACCGTCCTTTACGGGCAAAAAAGGCAAAGCCTTTTTAAAAGTTTGTCGATAAGAACACAATTTTATCCCCGGATCGTATCTTTGAAATGGAGAGTAGATGTAACTATAGCTTCCAGGTAACACCCATGAATGCATATTTACTCTCATTGAATTGGGTGTAATATATTAATGAATCAATAATTGTTTTCAGTCTTTTATCAAGAGTCCTGGAACCATATGTTACAATGGAATGGGAGTTAAGTACCGACGTTTGTCATAAGTTTCAATTATCTATAGCTCGATTTCATCAGCTAAGACAATTGATTGCAAAATTACTTTTGGAAATTCAGTCTATTGAGAATATTACAGTTTTAAAACATCTCCAGAATGGAAAAAAGGGGCACTGACATTTGTGTAGCAGTGAGGACGAATTTCCAAATGTTTTACAACAAAATTCATCAAGTGAGTGATTTTATAACAAGCAAAGATATTGTCTTTGAAATTTAATACAAACGTCGGAATCATTGTTAATAATGAAAATATTATAAACTCGTTAAAAATTCTGATGTAACTAATTTACACCATAATCCTTGTTTGCTAGACTTTTAAAAATTCAGCAAATTATACTCTGATAAACAAAATCTTAAAAACTCAGAAATGACGAGATTTCAACAAAAAACTATATAAGATATTGTTTATGCATCCATATGGTCGAAAAGTTGTCCAATAATGTTCTCTTTCGACTCCGATGTAATGAAAGAAGTACTCGATTCTGCCTTTCCCTTGGTTCCGTCAGCTATTTTCTGAAAATTTGCAAGGATGTGTTGTATTATTTTTAGTATATTGTATATTATATGTAATTATTATATTCTCAGTTATAAATTGACGAAATTAAGCATTTTTACCAATCTAAGCGGCTTATTTTCTTTGAAAAATTTCGTGATCAACTGCTGTTTCGTCTTGGGTTGGAGTGGCGAATAAGTCAATTTCTTTTCAATCTTATTTGGCATATTTTGAATGGGCAGTGATCCAGCCATTTTCCTTAACAGCGGAGTTTTCCAAACAACTGACGGATAGTTATAGAAACTCAATTTTTTATCTGTTGGAGGTTTCAGGGTTTCATCGAGTTCAATTTTCACGGCGTCGAGTTCAATTTTCACGGCGGTTGTGTTATTCTGTAAATAAAGTTTATAAAAAATATCATAGTTTTCAGTTATATTACAAATAGATTAGAGTATGAAATTAATTTTCAGTCTAAAAAATGAAATTACCACAGCCATTTTAATTGGATCATGATTCGGAATGTCAGCAACGATTTCCACGCTTTCTCCGCAAATGGAATCTACAGATTTTGTGAAACATTCGAGAAAATCACAAGTGATGCGTTCCACATCAGTTTTTGGCAATCGAGTAGGCTGTTTTTCACAGAGACAAACGCTGGGATAAATGTATTGCTGGTCAGAGGCGTAGGGAAAGTAGACCGTGTAAAATTTAATTCCTGCACAATTTTTCGGTAAAATGTAACCGTACTAAAAAATGAAAAATTTTATAATTACACGAATGTTGATTTTGCAATTATTTGGTGAAATTATCAAAACTTGCCATTTTTTTCCAGTGAGCTCGAAATTCTCCGTAATGCTTTAAAGGGCTCGATTCGGGAATATTTTCCGAAATAGAAATAATTTCGGCTCTGTACATACTGGAAGCGCGAAAACCGAAGCGATATTTTATTAGTGCAAAAGTAATAATTTGAAGATTTCAGTGATGAAGAATGAATAGTAATGGAATGCAGATTATTACCTCGGCAGAACATGAACCCATTGTCCAACAGAAAACTCTTCATTATTCGGATCCAAAATATGCATTCGAATACTTGACGGAATTAATTCCAAAATCATGTTCCCGACAGCTGTATAAAAATTAATAATTTTGTAATGCTATTACTTTTGAACTTTGTATGTTTCAAAATTTAAGGTGTTTCTGAAATCTTGAGACTTGTGAGAATTTATAAATTAAGTTACGAAAATCTGCATAAAAACTTTTCAGATTTTAGAAGTTCTACTTCATGAAAGTTTGATTAAAACGAACAAAAATTTTAGAATTCTAGAATTACAATAAATTAATCAAATCGCTCATAAATTTGATGAGGAATTCTGAAAACTTCCGAAAAATTTTGCAATTTAATTCACTTTGCCGGACTATTTTTTCAAATAAATATTTTATTTCGGGGGCGGGGAAGGGTGATAGTTATAATGATCTGAACTTGAAAATTCCCCAGTTTGAGAATTAGAATTCGAAAATTACAATTTACTGAAACCGTCGCTGATACTGCACCAAGACAAAATGGTTTTTGCAAAAAATCCTGTCCGTGGACCAAAAATCTTCCGACCGTATTCCAAGATGGCGACATTTTGAACTCGATCGCATATTTCAAACACTTTTCGTATTGCCAGCGACTTGCCGGTTTCGGAGTGTCCAACTAAACGAGACAATAAAGAAAATAAATAAATACTTCAGCGCACGTACCTTGCAACTCTTTCTCACTTCTGTTGTTTGTACTCACGGTTCCCACGTATCGTAAGCCTCGTTGCAACGGTCCACTATCGAAAGACTGCGCAAATGCAACAATGAAAGAACCAGTTGATTTTTCTGTAGGCGATGCGATTACTTGCGGAAATATTCTCATAATAGACCTGAGAAGTTACACGAAGTATCGTATAAATACGTCTCGTATCTTTAGAAAGTTTAACGAGAAAATAATTAGTTGAGGACTAATGAGGGTCTTACCGGCAAATGAGCGTTTGCGCGTGGAAAGGCGTTTGGCAAACGAGATAGCTCATTTTCATCGGATCGGCGCGACAATTTATACAAAATAAATCATCATTGCGAGTTACTGATACGAAAATTTTGCGATTTTGATCCATTTTTTGAGAACGCTCGCGACTGCTCGGGGGAGAATACTCCGCGGTCGATTGTGACCGTTATATCCGTTGCCGGCGCATACTCTGTCCCGCGATTGGTCGAAATTCAAAAATTTAAACGTCCATTATTTAAATGTGATACAAATGCATGAATAATTACAAAAAGTCAACGTGCAAAGAAGAATGTTTCCCTATTTTATGCATTTCATTCGCTTCGAATATTAGAGGGTAGGCTTTTAAATCCGAATCGGACACATAATTTATAAGGAATCGAAAAAAAAACCGTGGAATTACAAAGAAAAAAAGCATTGCGCGCATGCGCAGCTGACAATTGGATTTACAACTAGATTTAAGTCATGCATGAGTACTATTTAATAAGTCGAATCAAATTATAATCTTATTCTCAAGTTTCAAACAAAACACTGGTACTTTCAAGATAACTTGGAAATGCATATTTTCATTCACTTTATTATAATTTTAATGAGTTTACGATTTATTTGAAATATAATTCAACTTTAATTAAGTTATTTAATTGAATTTCTAATTATTCTTTAAAAAATTATACGAATAAGTGTATAAATAAGTGAGACTTTTTGAAATTCCTAGAATTGAAAAAAGCATAATTCTGTTTTTCCAGGAAAACTAATAAGACCTCAGTTACTAATTTTTCGTTGTAACTGACAATATGTTGGAAACAAACATGCAGTTTCATGAAAAGATTTTCAATAACTTTATTTATACATCCATCAAGTCACATGAATGGTGTATAAGTAAATTATTTATATTGCACAATAAAAACGTGAAATGTATAGGAGTTCCACATGATTTTGAAATACATGTTATTATTTTCTGGTTCGCCGGATGGTTTAGAGTTCTGGTAATCACGAGATCTGGTGTTTTCTTCATTGTTGTTTGTTTCAAATTCTCGGACTTAGGCATATTTAGCTCGCAGCAGGTGGATTTACCGCTTCGGTGGTGGTGCTTTGTGTATCTTGTGTAGGTGGCTTTTCTTGCAATTCCAACCAGGGAAACCGCTTTTGTAGCTCCAACCTGATAAGACACATTTTTTGTACATGTGGAATGAATTCTGATATATTATCATCACATAAAAAAAATGTCATTCACCTGTATCTGGGGTGACTTATAGCGTACACATAGGGGTCCAAACAAGCGACTGCTTTGCAACAACAAGCTGGTATCATCGTTACCCCGGGTGTAAGAAGAGCTTTGTTCCCAAACGCGCCAATCATCGCCATCACGCCATAAGGAGTCCAAGACAGCACGAATAAGAAACAAATCGTGATGGCTGCCTGAAACCCATAAATGTTTCACTGAACCAAACACAAAAATAAATATAATAACCACCAGCAACGCAATCTTGAAACGTACTTTGGCAATGCGCACTTCCGCCGATGTGGTATCTTTGCCAGCATTGCTTCTCAAGCTTTCGACGTTCATTTTCTTAGCCTGGGCCCGGAGAGCTTTTTCGTGATTCACCACGTGACTGACGATTTGGCTGTAGTAATAAATAATGAGCGTCATTGGTATGGCGTAGGAGAAGGTGAAAATCGTCGCAACGAAGGACCGTATGTCGTCCGAGTTCGTGATGTAGTCGAAAGTGCAGGTGGTCAAAAAACCCTCAGGCGCGAACTTCCCCCAGACTTCCATCAGCGGCATCAGGCCCCACGGAATGACGTATAGCCAGATCATCGCGATGAACAGCAACACTTGTCCGCGGGATAATTTTCCGTCCAGTGGTCTTGCTATCGTGCTGCGAACATTTTTTGTTGAATGCTGTACATAATTGTAGCATTCCTTGTGAATCTTAATTATATGCAAGGGTTATAAGAAGATTAGTGCAAAACCGAAACCTTATAAGTATAGTATGTATTATACTCAAGTTAGTTACTTTTATTGTAATTTTCTTAAACTACGAGTGATAGTTAATAGTACGGAAATTAATTATACCAAAGACCCCCATGGGGTATGGTTAACCACAATTTACTTTTAGTACGGAAATTAGACAGTGAATTATACAAATTCTTCTATTTTTAAAGCGTAGAATCCGAATATTCATACCAGAAGATTGAAATGAAAATACCATTTGCAACTTTCAATATCCAAAACATTTGAAAACTTGAAAATTTCGATGATACGCGCATTCTGAAATTCGGCATTTTTGGAAAATCACAAGTACCTGTATCTGTCGTACGCTATCGCGGCGTTTGTGATTGCTGCGCCGATGCCTGTGAGGGAGCCGATGAAGCCAAAAATTTGACAACCGAAGTGACCAAGGGCGAATCCTTGATGCATCGAATTATAAATGAAAATTGGCGTCTTGATCATCATAAAAAAGTCGCACACTGCTAAATTGACTACGAACATGTTCGATGGTGTCCTAAGTGATTTCGCTCTGTTGAAAAGGAAGCAATAAAATTTGTCATACGTGAATTTTGGAAAAATGTTCATGTAAGAAATTAAAAACTTTAAAAGTAATGTGTGAAATATTGTAAGATTTTTGGGAATCTCATAAAGGGTTCACTTACGCGCAGAAAATCCATATGACCAGGCCGTTCCCCAGCAGCGAGATGAAGGTAAAAAGGACGTAGAGTAGCGCGAGCAAGTAATGCAGGGACGGGTTTGGCTCGGGGTACACGAGCCAGTGCTCCGGGATGTGCACCAGCTCCTCGGGCGGTACATTCCAGCCGAGCAAACGCGCCGGGCCCGCTGGGTAGCTCTTCCTCGCGTCGTAATGAGCCGTTTCGTTCCACATTTCTTTTCGTTTTCCTTCGCCCTTAAGAGCCCCGCACCTACGATTTTGCGCTCCCTCTTATACTCTTCGACAAACGACCTAAATTAATGGGCTGCACCGCGCACTTGAACCGCCTTAGGCGCTCTCCGTATCCGGCTAAACATTTAATTCGGTTACCCCAGCTAGAGGGCTTCCCCGCGGCTTATCCGTGGATAATCCCTTGCATTGCTACGTCAGCGAAATCTGTTTTTCTGTCAAAGTCAAACCTATTCTTACGCACAACCATGGTAATGTTTGAAGGACAGCCGAGTTTTTCGAACATCGACCGACATCGGAACTTTTTTTAAACCGAATTTTGGAAATTGTTCAAACGATTTTTGAGAATCAATCAAACCGGCTGAAATGTTGACTTTTTTTGTCATCTCGAGTTGTTAAATTTACGAAAAATAAAGGTTGTATAAAAAAACCACTACTAGAGTGTTTTTGGATAAAATATATTCACCCCGCACAATTCAATTATAACTTAAAATTTTTTATCCCATTTTTTAAAGCTCATTTCCGTAAAATAATACTTTCGCTATTAAATTTTCGAAGTGTTTAACTTCGACATTTATCATCAAAACATAATTTGATCAACAAATAATTATGTACACATGATTAGATGGGGAAAAAAAATCTCGGAGATTCAAGTCAAGAGTTGACTCTTCTGCCATGCCTTTCGGTTGAATCATCGACTAAAGTATGAGCTGGACGGTACAGCGACGGATTTTCGGAGTCTACTAACAACGGATTTTTTCTAGTAGAAGATTTAGCACCTAAACTCGAGTACCCTTGATCGTACAAGGAACAATATGGAACGTCATTGTCACGCAAAAAATTCCAAACTTGTTTGTAAGACCAATCCAAAATGGGGTTGGCCCTGATCAAGCGAGGCCAATCAGGGTCGGTTGGAGTGAACGTTTCCAGCTTTTCCGAGCCCGGGTCATTTTTCCTCGTTCCCATCAAGCACATTTTCAGTCGTGGTTTTTCCTTCACCAAATTTGCAAGAGCGGATTTTATTGGTTTGTCTTTGATTACTAGTTTCAGACCGTAATAATTTGTTGCTCTAGAAATGAATTCCTCTACCTGTAAAATGTTGGGAACAAAGTTTCATCAATTTTTAAATTTCTAGTAGAATTTAAATACACTGAATCAAGTACAATATATTAAATAAAATACGTCGAAACTCAGCAGATATGTGAAGACGGAGAAACTTCAGACCAATAGAAAAAAAACGTTAAAACAATTTTGGAAAAAATGTCTAAAATTTACCAAAATTTGTAAAAAAAATATTTTTTGTAAGTTCACTCAAAATACAAAACTCAGAAAACTCGATTCACTTTCCTTAATTTTTGATATCTATAAATGTTAAAAAATGTGAAAATACGTAAATAAATGAATAAGCAAATAAAAATAATTCTGAAAATTACCTCCGGAAAAGAATCGTCGTTCGACACGTACAGACACAGCAACGATTCCAATGCTCTCAATCGCATCACGGTCACAGCCAAATGCAAAACCACAGTACAATCTTTCCCGCCGTTAAAACTCAAAAATATTTCGTCCATCTCATATCTGCAGCAAATTTACAATGAAACCGAATGAATTTTTAATTTTTTGGCCTACACTGCAAAGACTTAACTAGAAGTTAGATGATAGCAGATTAAATAATTTTATAATTGAATGTCTTTTTTCCTTACTTTTCGAAAAAGTGACAGTTTTTTACACTGTTTTGCGTGTGAAAAGTAAACGATTTTTTCACTCGTGTAAAAAAAACAGTGAAAACAAAAAACACTTTTTTACACCTACAACATAAGGAAAAATTGCAAGTTTTTGATAAACTTACGTGTCAAAACATTGTTCGACGCATCTCAAAGCACTTTGAACATGAGGATGACATCTATTACTTCGAACGACCTGCTGAGCTTTTCCAAGAGTGAAAAGTTCCTCGAGAACAGCGCCAAGAGGCAAAGAATATATAAAATCTTGTTTAGCTTTGAGAACATTTTTCTTCGATCCTTGGAACGTGATTTTTGTGCGCGTCCGCAAGCCCATCTGGGGATAGCTACCGAAAGACACGGAATCCTTCCATCTAGAAACGTTATCTTCCAGAATTTTCAGGATCGACAATTCTTCCAGAGCCACATCAACTTCGGCGTAAAAAAGTGGCATTCCGCCCTGAAGCGAAGGCACGATTTCGTCAACCGCAGGTTTGAAATATGTTGGGGAACCAGGCAAAACGTAAACGTTTTTTATTTTGACGACTGCGAAAGTTTCTGTAAGTTTTGTCATTTTAAATTACCTTTCGTAAATAAATTTTCGAAAACTGAATGAAAAATCCGATGGACGCAGAATCATGAAAAAACCTCAAAAATGTCCTTACGATTATTTTCTTTGTTTTCGACTTCCACTGTTTCGCAAGGAGTAGGGACTGTGGCGAATCGATGAAATTCTTCATTTTTACCAGAATAAAACTTCGAGTACATATCCATTAATTTTGAATTTTTTTTGAGTTTTAAACTGAAAGCTTTGCAAATCGCTTCATAAGTGACATCGTCGAGAGTAGGACCAACGCCTCCGCAAGTAAAAACTACGGAGAAGCGTTTCGAAAAATTGACAACTTCCTGGGCAATTTCTTCTACCTGAAAGTGCAATAATTTAATAATAATACATTATTATTATTATTCATTTTATCACCTAAAAATGCGTAAACCAATTTTCTTCAACGTGAAATTCAACTCCTCTTTGACAAAATTATTGTAATTATTTTTAAATTATCCGAATTCGTTAGAAAAAGTGAAAAAATTATACGTGCAGCTCTAAAGTTGCTGATATTATTTCAAATTCTGAAAAAAGCCAGATCCAAATGTCGTATTAATTGTCAGATTTCTGGCCGCAAGTGAAAGAGTAAATTATGGTGCTTACATTATCTGGCAAAATAGATATTTTGCAAAGTTTGATGCCCACGGTACATAAATAATTTGCGAGATAGGATCCATTTGTATCAATAATTTGACCACGTAATAATTCGTCCCCAATGTTGATAAGACCTGCCGTTTCCATTATTGCGTTCTAGAAAAAAATCAGAATTTTTTTTGGATTGAATCGACTTTTCCACTCGTCATAACGAATTCCATAATGACTGAAATTGATTCAAAATAGAAATACTATTAAAGTCAAAAAATCTGAATTTTTCTAAAATCTAATTCCAACTTTCAAATCTTCATAGAACTGTTCCAGACAAAAGTATACATTCAACGTTTGTTTTCAAGTGAAAAATATGTTTATTGCATTTCGTACATAACGTTATCAACGAACATCGACTCAAATTTATGTACACTGAAAATTAACTTCATTCAAGTTATAACATTATGATACAAATTTTAAATGCTGAGGTAACAATGCACGCATAAAAACTGAATTTAGGAAATGTCCAAATTTTCTATAAGTTCAGTCGCATTTTCTGTTTGTTTCTGCGAAGTTGGGCCGAACGCTTTTTTCTTGTCCCCCTCAGTTTGCATCTTTGAAACTTCCTGTTTCTTTCTTGTTTCTTCTTGCTTCTTATGCTGGTTTGGTTGTAAAACTTCTTTTCTGAGTTTGTTCATTTGCTCATCGATAGATTTCACTTGTTCTGCTTTGGACTTGTTTCCTTTTAAATTCAACTGAAAAAAAAAAAATAATAAAAAAAAAAATATTCACGATAAATATCCCTAATATTAACAAAATTAAATATCAATTGAATGAAGTGTTCCACTTTAAAAAACTCTATTTGGTGTGTTCGTGATTTATGAACACCACACCCATGTTGACTAAAACTCACCCTTTTCAAATTCGTAGCAACTTTCTGCGCCTTGTTCTTCTTGAAACTCCGCACTCCAGCGACCTTGAAGACATTCTGCGAATTATTGGACTTCTGTTTGCGCGCCATCTTTTCCTGTAACCCCATTAAAATCGTCATTATCATTCATCTTCTTCCTTTTCATTGCTGGTTCTCTGCTTCGCAAAACTCCCTCAGTCAACAGGAACGAGACGCGCATCATTTCTTTTTTCGGGGCAACATTCCTAACATAATGCACATCAACCAAACTCTCAGAATCCAACGACGTTCCAAGTTCCTCCTCGACCATCGATACCGCGCGACTTTTCGGGTTTTCCTCTTTTTCTTGGAGCTTGACGAAACAATAAACATGGACTACAACCGGTTTCGAACGAACCACCAAAATTTCGTCGTCCAGAAGCCAACCGCGAAACACGTCGAGAAATTCCACAGCCAAAGCTGGAAGATTCATCACGAAATGCTCCGATCCTTCCGCATTTCGTCTTCTCTTTTCTAGAAGATGAACTTTCGCGATGGTTTTGATAAATTCCCTTCCATCCAAATTGTAGCATTCCAAATTCTTCTCGACTTTGTTCAAGGTCATATTCTTCTGCAACCATTTGTACGATTCCGGGTTCAAGTCATTTGCCAAAACGGAAATTCCTTGTTTTGCGGCCGGGATCGCGAAAGGGCCGACTCCGGCGAAAACGTCGTACATCGTGTCTTTTGGTTCCAGAAACGTCAGCAGAGTTTCGTGTTCGGTGGACAATCTAGGATTCCAGTAAACTTTGGCGAAATCGAATTGGTAAGTGAACTTGTTTTCCTTGGTGGAAACGATCGTGTCCTTGTCTCCTGCCAAGAATTCCATAGTGAAAAATCGGTAAGTAGTGTCAATGCTGTTGGTTTTGTTGACGACTGTTCGAACCTGTGGCACCTTGTCCAGGTAAACTTGGCCTATCAAAGTTTTGAAGGGTAACTGAGTGTCTCGGAGGTTCAGGTGAACGATGTGACCAACTCTGCTGAAGGATGTTGGAACTGTCACATCTTCTGGCAAAACTGCTCGAAGAACTTCATCCACATTCCAGTTTTCGTACTTCAAGGTCAGTTCTCCATTTTCATGGAATTTTCCTTTGGAGGTCAGAATTGTTAGCTCTTTTTCAGGGATGTCTTCTGGGGTTTTGATTTTTTCAGGGTCGAGGTATGCAGTTGCAGTGTTCAAAGACGTTTGAACGGCTTTCAATTGACGTCTCTTGAGGATGTATTTTTTGAGAATTGGCATTACTTGGGAGAGAGACTTTGCTTCCAGTTGATAATATGGGACTTTTACAGTGGTTGAAAATGCGTCACGATTCAGTGTCGAGGAGCCCTGGACCGAAGCTGGAGGAACCAACAATGAGGCCATTTTTGAGGTGGGACAAGCAGCTTTTTTTAACTTACAAATGAGTCCAAGTAGCTTTTTCAGCATTGAAAAAGGACTTGGGAGTCAGCTGAAAAGAGAAATGGAATTTTTTGTTGAGCTTGGAATTGAAACTGTTGTTGAAGTAAGAAAAATTGGAATGTTATTAAAAATGTTGACTTATGAAATTTATCAGGTGTGTGGTGAAATCTGGAACATTTGTTCCTCTTTTCATATTTCTTTGATTTTTGAAATCGGGGAATGCGAGTTTTTTTTTTGGTAAGTGAAAATTATGCCGAAAGCGAGTTCTGGTTTGGTTAAAATGTAGATTGATTCCTGTATAAATTTGGTCCTGACCTAGTGTAAATACATTAAAATAACAAATTTGAAAAATGTCTGAAAACAGTGCAATACTTTTTTACAAATTATTTTATAAATTATTCGAAGCTCTGCAAAATCTTCACAGAATCAAAATTCGAAAAATTAACAAAGATTTCCAAAATATTCCAGAATACCAAAATGTTTCAAAAAACTGCAGATATTTTTCCAATGTTTCTCCAAAGCAAAAATAATACTGATAATCCTCGAAAATTCGAACAAATTATAGGGACATTTTTTAAATCGTGCAGCTATCCGACAAATCTCAAAATGATCAGGAAAAGTTTCTAGGTTTCACATCATGATTGACTGCAATTGACTGAAAACGTCAAAATGACTGGCACTAAATATGAAGTACGTTCGCAATTTTATTTTGTGTGCACAAAAATTCAAAATCTTCAATATTTACCTGACGGACCAGTCCCAGGTTATGCAATTCAACACAATATTTCGCGAAATCCAACAAATTTTTTCACGATACTCAGCAACAGTTTTCAAAACCGAGAAAAATACTGACAAAAAGAACTCATTAACAACGCGAAAAAAATTTAATAAGAAACCAAATACGCGTTGAATTCGGCAACACGCGTCGAGATATATATTTCGAAAAAGAGTAGGCAGTAAAGTGAGGTTAGAATGTGTACTTTCGAGTATACATAATACATGCAATATTCACACAACCTTAAAATTGATTCTTAATACAATGAGTTTCGCAGGTTCGAAAATATCCCACTCGTCAGTATATAATCAATTATACATAATTTACCTGGATTATTACTAATTATTCCGTCCGTCAGAAGAATAATAAACTGGGACAATCAGGGACAATCCAGGGGTGGTAGGGCCGTAGGGCCCCCATAAGAACCAAACCTCCAGAGGCGCGCAAAGTACCTCATGAAAAAGTGCTGTAGAGCGCCCCCTGGATCGACCAGGATGAATTACAAAAAGTGGCGAAAGAATTCCTATGAAGAGTACCACTCTGGGCGCCTATGCTCACACGCCTATACACCATGTTATTTTATATGTGAAACTGCGTGTGAGCATAGGCCCCCTGGGACAATCTGTCAAATCTAGTCAAATCGGTCCAATCCGTGTGAATACTGTGAAACTGTCAGATCAGATCAGATATCAGATAATCAGATATTGAACAATATTGAATCTTGAATCACGTACACTGGGGTGCATCGATTCTTTCCTCAATTTGGGGTCCCGAATTTAAATTATGTTGGCACGCAGTCCGGAGTAGTGGCCACAGTGTGCTACAGTGCGTGAGTACCAGTGATTGTCAACCATCCCGAATGCCGCACTAACATTGATTGTAAACAACACATTATTACAAGTAGCGAATAAATTTAAATAATGTTATTGTCGAACCAGTTGACGATAAAAATTTTGTAATTTGAATTCCATAATTTTGAAACTTGCAAGTTTATTGTGAATTTCTAAATTTTTTGTTTTTCGAATCGATATAATCAGGAATTTTTCGAAATCAAGATTTTCAATAGACAATTGTTGAAATATTAATTTTCGAAAATTTATTATTTTCAGTATTTTCACCCCTCACAATTTCAGATGCTGTGACGAATTCGAATTTTGGGATACAAATTTATTTTCCAAATTGCATATATTCAAAAATTAATCATTTTCAAACATTAATTGAATATTTAAATTTAAATTATATCAATTCTAAGATATAGGAAATTTTCATTCATTAATTTCAAAATTGCAAAATTTATGAGTTTTTAATATTTAACAAAATGTATTTCAAGAAAATAAGTATGAATTTTGAAGTCATTTAATATGTTATTCGTTATTTAAAAATCAACAAATTTGTGTGATCTCAAGAAAATTCTGAAATTCAAAAACCCATGAATTTTAATTGGCAAGAATGATTCGAGTTCTGAATTTCAAATTACGAAATTTACGATTTTCATATTTTTTGAATATGCAAAAACTGCAAATTAAACATTCGAAACTCGCATAAATTTTGGAATTCTGCAATTCATCAATTGGAATATTCTGAAATTTTTGTAATGATTAATTCAAAATTCTAAATGTCGAAATTAATTATTAGTTTTTAAATGTTACATTTTTTGGTTAATAAATTCGAATTTACAAACTCTGAAATTGCAAAATGTGATAACAATGAATTTCCGACGGATCGAATAATTATTTTGATAATGCAAAATTTCGATTCCGAAAAATTCTTGAAATACAAAAATTTAGAAATTTGAACATGTGTTGGTCGGCGCGCAATGATCGTTTCGCAGTGCTACCACTCAAGCGGGAAATTCAAAATGTGTTTTTTTAAATTTAGAATTACAGATATAAAAATATTGTTAAATCATACAACTGCTTTTAAATAATCTGAAAAAGTAATGAAAATACTTATGTCTCTTCAATTTCAAAATATAGCGCATATAATTACGTATGAAATGTGGAAAAAAGCACTTGTCTGAAACGTCAAGATTGACATTTGAAATATTCGAAGTTTAACGCCTATAACGCCTATAACGCCTATAACGATCATGATCTGCAGATGATTGCAGTACTTTTGGGCAGTTTTGCAGTGTTTTGTGCAGATGATTGCAGATTGCTGCAGATGATTCCCGCCGGGGTGTGAATCAATGTCAGTGTCAATTCATTAAATTTCTGTCAAAACAATGAACACTTGCGATTTCAACAAATGCCCATGTTTATAAAAAAGTTGTTATCCCGCTTTGAACCGTAGGGTAGTGAAAAAATCGACCAAATTTTCCGGGAAGTTGCCGGTGTATCCTCCGAATTATAGGTTAAGGTGTACACAATGGATGAAAATTTAAATAATAATTCGTTGACAGACGCCGAGCATCCCGAAAAATTAGACTCTTCGGATGATTCTATAATGTACGGCGAAAAAGAAAATATAAGAGACATGCCGAACAAGATGCGAACGCCAGTTCGAAACTTGGGTAGGAGATTGAGCAACAATTCGATTTTCAACACGATTTCGAAAATCGTCAATCCAACGACGAAAGTAAGAATTGATTTTTTTTTTCTATATGTATTAAGCAAGGAACTGTTGCAATAAACGTTTGATAATTTTCTTGTTCACGAAAAATGTCTATAAATTTTGTTATGGTATCGACTGCAAATTCACAATATTTATCATTTAGTACAAGTACAATTTTTTCTTTTATTAAATTGTCTAATTTTTCAAGTTTTTAATTTTTTGGATTTCGTTTTTTGAATCTTGCAATTCTCTGATTTTTTTATTTGTTTTTGAGTTTTTTTATTTATTTCGCTGAATACACAAATTTGAATCTTTTGTAAAGTTGTGTACAATTTGAATATTTCCTGAATCATTAATTTTAATGTTTAGGTTTTTCAACTTTTTTGTCTTACTTTTGAAATTGTAAATCTCTTAAATCTACATTTTTGAGTTTTTGCATTCTTAAATATTTGAACTAAAATTTTTAATATAACTTTCACTTGGCAGTTTTTGAAATTGTATCATTCATGTCAATGACTCGAAGCCAAAAAAGAAAAACTTAATCAAATTAAATCAATTTTGGAATTGATTAGTATTTTTAAAAACAAACTTGAAAAAATTTGAAAAATGGGTTGAATTCATCAAAGATTTCCTTTTTTGGCCCTAGGTAATTATTTTAAATAATGAATCTTCAAGTTGAATTGTTAGAAGTCTCAGATTTGGGATAAGAAAATTTAAAAACTTGACTTCTCGAAGCTCCAAATACTTTCTCAATCAAATAACTTGAAATTTTTATATTTTTCAGTTTTTAAAGTTTTGTCAGTTTTTTATTTCACATTTTCAATTTTTTACATTTTCCAATGTACAAAGTTATACAATGTTTGAATTTTAAAATTTGATATTACAGAGTTCCAGAAGTTGAATTCTGCAAATTAAACAGGAAATTCTGTTTTGGGATACTTTTTGTCACTCAATTTTATATGTGAATAATTTTGTATACTGTACATATTATACAGTAACACTAAGAGTACATTTTTTTTAGGTCCCCGAAATCCATGATTTTGAGATTGTCAAACCCATAAGCCGCGGTGCCTTCGGCAAAGTCTTCCTGGGCTACAAAAAAACCAATCCCGAGCAATTATATGCCATAAAAGTGATGAAGAAAAACGAAATGATCCACAAGAACATGGTCTCCCAAGTGGTGATAGAACGCAACGCCCTGGCCTTGACGAGGAGCCCATACTGTGTCCAACTGTTCTACTCCTTGCAGTCCGACATCAGCGTTTACTTAGTCCTAGAGTACATGGTCGGTGGCGACCTGAAAAGCCTCCTCGGAGTGTGCGGCTACATGGAGGAATCGATGGCGTCGTTTTACGCCGCCGAAGTCAGCCTGGCCCTAGAATACCTCCATTCCCACGGGATCGTTCACAGAGACCTGAAACCCGACAACATGCTCCTGTCCAGGGAAGGTCACGTTAAGCTCACAGACTTTGGTCTCAGCCAAATATCCGCGTTCCATCGTGACCTTGAAATATCTGACCTGATGAACCTCACGCCGAGTCTTTCTATCCGAACTCCAGGACAACTCATGTCCTTAACCTCACATTTGTCTTTTGGTTCAGGGCAGAGGTAAAAATTTAGTTGTTTTCTCAGATTTTGTAATCATAAAACTCTCTTAATATCTCCATTTTACAGAAATTGATTTAAAAAAATGTTTCAGATCTAGGTCTGGAATAAGCTGCTCCACCCTATGCTCCGGTGATCGCAGCAGTCTCGCGATGAACCTTCTCCCGGTCTTACAAGAAAGCACAAGAAAAACACCGAATCCTATGTCATCCCCAGAAAACTCGTTAAAGGACATGCTGCACGTCTCGGGCATAACTTTTGATTCCACGGAAAGTGACTCCTTAATCGGCGGAATACATGAAGCTGAAAAAAGTAATGAAACGCCGAACATAACATCACCCTCGTGTCGAAATTTTGAGTGTCCCGATAATGACGAAAGAACCTTGGAAGATGATTACACAGAAAACTCGTTCACGTACAGGAGTCCTGAAGAGTGTTCGAGGTTGATGCGAAAAAGGATGCTCAGTCGAAAAAGCACAGGGTTGACCCAGGAAATTTGTAATTTGGAACTGAGTAGCCAGATGACTCCTCCGAAAAGGAAGAACACCAGGGAAAGGTTCATATCCGAGGATTTTGATGTTCTCCAGGGAAAAAATGCAATCGACGTTCTTCGCCGCATCCACACCGAAAGAGTGGCTTTCAGTACCCCAGTTTCAGACTCAAAAGAAAGGAACCGGGAAAAATTGACCAAATCTGATGATCAGGTTCACGATTCTCCTATATCTCCGATACACACACCGAAGTCGAGCGAAGTTCCATACAAAACGCCCAAGTCGGTGCGTCGGGGTGCTAGTCTTTCAGAGGAACGAATTTTGGGCACTCCGGATTATTTGGCACCAGAGCTGCTTTTGAGACAGGATCACGGTACGGAGGTCGATTGGTGGGCTCTGGGTGTCTGTTTGTACGAGTTTTGCACGGGGGTGCCGCCTTTTAACGACGAGACGCCGCACGCGGTTTTTCAAAATATTTTGTCGAGGGACGTCAAGTGGCCGGAGGGGGAGGAAGCGCTTTCAGAGGTCACGGTCGAGGTGATAAATTCGCTTCTGAAGTTGGATCGGCGGGAACGAGCCACGGTGAAAGACTTGAAGAAGATGCGGCTGTTCGAGAATTTTCCTTGGGACGAGCCATCAAAAGCTAGTCCGCCTTTTATTCCCCAGCCGGATGATAATTATGACACTAGTTATTTTCAAGGTGATTTTGGGTTGTTTGTGTTCATTGGGAATTTTTGTGATTTTGGAAATCTGAATTCTGAAAATTTTCACGAATTTGTCCATTGTTAAAATTGTTATTATTATTTAAAATTCAGATGTTTTCAGGTAATACAACATTGGTTTTTTTTTTAATCTGGAATCTTAAAATACATATCACAAGACGTTTCTATAAATTTTTTTCTTTAACAATAATAACTTTCGTTTCAGCACGGAATACAATGCAGAATCTGGACGTCAGCAACTGTGAAACATAATCAAAGGGTTACGACGTTCGAAACGATCAAATGATCAACTGCGTCGTTTCATAGAAAATCATATTTTTTTTTAATAAAAATTTTATTTATAATATATAAAATTTATAGCTAATGATACAACAATGCATTGCAAGTCTTGGAATTTTTTTCGGTCGTATTTTTATAGTATCGGTGAATCGGCAACAAAGTGCCAGACGAGATCACAACAAAATAAAAAAACATACTTTTAGAACTTCAGTCAGTTTGTTCGCCACTTTTTGATTTTGCGATCACGTTCACGAGCGTTTTGAGCGTTTCATTTACTTCAAGTTCTTGTTTATCCAGGGTAAAAAGTGCGTGACTCGAGTGTAGACTCCTGGGTATTGGCCTTTTCCACAGCCTATTCCCCAGGATACTATTCCGACCTGGGTCCAGCGACCGTCATTCACCATTAACGGTCCTCCACTGTCGCCCTATCGAATAATTCAGAAATTTACGTGAGTGACCATAAATTGTAATTTTTCGAGAATTTGAAAAATTTTCATGACTTTTAGTCATTGAAATCAGTTTTCGGGTGAAATTGCAGATGTTTTTTCATTTTATGAAGAAATGGCCGTTTTTTAATTTTTTTATTGTATCCGCAGATGAAACTTCTTGAGACTAATCATTGTTATTTTGGAGTTTCGTTGACTTTGGGAATTTCAAATTTGGAAGAATTCAGTTTTTAGAAATTAGAAACGTTAAAAAACTCTCTAATGCTTCTTTCATAATCATCGTTATTTTATTTGAGAGCGGAGTTTTGTGTACGCCGATGAAAATTTTTACAAACTTTACTGTATGTAATCTCCAGACCAAATTATCATTCACAGAATGAGACAATAATTATTGTATTATTATGGTTATTGTGGTGAATGTGTGATTATTTTGTTTTGCCGATGAGTTTTTGTGTGCGATATTCGAATATTAGTATGCATTTTACGTCGTTAAAAAAACGCATGTAGCTTTCTTAGTTCCTAAGAGCTTTCATTTTATATCGTGTATGGAGTATTTTGTTACGAATAAAAAGTTTTTAAACTTTAGTTTCCTTAGACTACATTATTTAGGAACTTTTGTTTTCCTCGTCTGTTTGTGAACAGTATGAGTTTTCTTGGATGTTTGATTGAAAAAGCGGATGAATGAAAATTTAATTCAAAAATATTTGCTTGGAAGACGAGCTAGAAATGAACATTTAATGTTTTTTATACAATCGAAAAGATGTTGGTTTTCAGACATATGAACTTGTTGGTTAATATCTGTCTTGAATAAAGAATACTTACAGAACAAGAATCTTTAGCAGCTCGTCCAGCGCACAGAAAACTGTCCACGATTCCACCCGGGGCTGCTCCTCCGTATTTCGACTTACATTCGTTATTGGACCAAACAGGAATCACGACCTCTTGCAAAACAGACGGTTGTGGACCACCTTTCGAGTTCGAGAAAGTTTGGAAAAGGGTAATCATCGATCATTAGAATAATTTCAAATTCTTACTACTTATAAAAATCTCCTGTAAATATTGTCTAGAGAATCCAGAATTTTATTTGGATTTCGAAAGAAACTTCCAAGTTTTGAGAAAAACTGTAATTTTTAATCTAATTGCAGGGGAGGCCTATTCTTGAAACTTGCCGTATTCAAGTTAGAACGGAAATGGCGGCGAACCGTCCTATTTCGCGATTCTAGAATGGAACGCAGCCGCCGGCCGTTAGCACTGTTAGCAGACAAAAAGTAGTGAACCCCGGCTACGTTCCATTCTAGAATCGCGAAATAGGACGTTTCGCCGCCATTTTCGTCCTACTCTCCTAACTTGAATAGACCATTTCAGTTTCGTAAAAAATGTAGTGCGCATGCGCCATAGATTCGGGCAACGTTACATGGGAGAGCATAGAAAAGTGCATGTTTTTTATAGATTAAACGAAAATAAAGCCAGTGCGAATCAAAAATTTACTGAAAAACATAATCTGATCAATTTTAGGAAATTTTTAAATAGTTTTCCCGAAAATTTGGAATTAAATTTTAAGCCCAAATTGGGATACAAGGACTTTTTTATAATATTATTATAAAATTCATAAGATTTCGTTTTTCGGTAAATTTTCCAATCGCGAATGGCTCCATTTTCGTTTTTATATAAAAAAGACGCACTTTCCTAAGCTCTTCCATATTAAGTTGCCCAAATTTTTGACGCATGCGCAGAATCTTCTTTTCTGCAAACTGAAATGATCTATTAGGCAAGTTTCAAGAACAGGCCCCCAGTTTCGGGCGTGAAATTCAATCTCGGAGTTTCGAAAAAATTTTTTCAATTGAAACTCGGAAAATTAATGAATTGTTTCGAAGGATACATTTGAAAAAAAAAAGGTTCCTCTGAATTCTTTTTTATTTTACATTACAGCAACTGTGAATAATAAAAATGTTGCAAAATTCAACGAAGTTTTTCACAGTGTTGAAAAATGACCGTTTTAGGGGAATTCCCGGTTTTTATGAAATTCAGAAGTTACTTTCAAGTTGCTTGTCAAATTAAACATGCAAAAAGAATGCGAAAAAATACCCACTTTCTCTTAACGAGCCCCAACCAATGACTGTTGCATATTTTCCAGCGTAAAGTTGCGATCCAGAGGGCAAGCAAATGGGCCGAATTTGTTGGGTGAACTCCACGGGTTTGCTGAGGACCAGAATCGCCACATCATTGTACAAAGTGCGCGAGTTGAAGCCTCTGTGTCTGATAACTCTTCGTACTTTTCTCTCGACGTGACGGACTTCGCTGTCCGTTTTTATGTTGTGATCGCCCAAACGTACGGCGAGCCTCGTGACGTCGAGACTGTTCATGCTGGAAATTGAAAAATGGGTTCGTGAGGCTTTTTGTGAGTTTTTGAATGTTATTCGTATTTATGGGTGTTTTTAAGATTATTTGAGAGTTCTGCAAAGAAACTTTACGAACTCGACTTTTTTGAACATTTTTATCTGAAAATTGGCAGACATTTTTTTTTTGTATTTCAGGAAAGTAATTTTTTATTGTGAAACTTTAATGATTTTGAAGAATTTTCTTCATTTTTTGTTATTGATTTCTGTGTTTCGGGAAATATTGATAATTTTATTGATGTGAAAAACTTACGAAACGAAATTGTGATAATTATCGAAAATCGTGAAGTTTTGAGAAAACTTTTAATTATTCTTTCAAAGTTTGAAAAGGGACAAAATGTTTCCAAAAATCATAATATTGACTGGAAATTTCAAAAACTGTAAAATTTTCAAACAGTTGTAGGATTTGGAAATTACTATTCAGAAATAATTGCATTGTAGGTATTGAGGAGAAACAACAAGTTTTTTCATTTTCAACAATTTTTAAAATCTCACATCCAGATTCTAGAGAATTCAATCGCATTTAAAAAAATTTTTTTTTAAACCAAGAACATAATATTTTGAAGAATTTCACGAAGTCTATATAAATTCCTGAAAAAGTTCAGAAATACCTAAATTGGGACAAATATTTCGAAAGTTTTTCAAATTTACAAAATTTTTCAAAATCATGAAAACACGAACTGAAAGGAAAATCAAAAAAATTCGTCAAAATGGCCAAAATTTTGAAAAAGAATAATTCAAAGTATGGAAAGTTCAAAAATATTTCATAGGTTATATACTGACGATTTTTTAAAATACTTATACATTAAAAAACTAACGGATTCGAAAATTCCTTAGTACAAAAAAGTCTCTAGATGATCCTCAAAAATAGATCAAAATTCAAGAAAATGATGTTAAATTCCAAATGAGGAACTTTTAAAATTCAAGTTTTCGTATTTTCAGATTATTATTTCTAAACTGAATTTTCCAATTTCTCGAGTTTTCGTTTCTTTGAATCTCGAACTTCTGTAATTTTCAAGTGTTGAAAATTTTTAATTTGAATTGCTGAAAATGCAAAGTTGAACTTCACAATTGAAAAATTTTCAAACTAACATTTTGAATTCCTACATTTTTTCGTTCCAAAATTTACGGATATTCAAAATTAACATACTTCATAAGTTATTATAAAATTTTCGAATTTCCACATTTAAAAATACACAAGTCGAAATGTTCGAGTACTAAAATTAAAAATCCCCAAATTTCGAAACTCAAGCTCTAAAATTTCCAGATTTTATCTCCTCGCTTGGAAAACCCAAAAATTCCATATTTGGATCCTAAGTCTCGAAATTACAAAATCCCGAAAAATCTCAATGGTATAAAAAATCGATCTATTTTTCATAATTATAAACCCCGGTTAAAAAAATATGTTCGACAAATATATTCCCCAAAATATTGTTCCCAATTCCATTTTGCCACTTACTGAGCAACGCAATGAGCAGCAGTCAAAATATGCTCGCTGTCGATTAACGAGCCCCCGCAGAAATGCCGGCCGGCGTTAAAAAGCGCCGCGATCCAAGGCCACTCGCCGAGTTCGGCGCTCTGGCCGCCGACGATTCTCTCCTGGTCCTGGTTCCCGTTTTTGGCCCCGCAGGCGCCGCTGTCGGCGATCGGGGCTTTAGTCGGGAACGTGTTCATGGGTTTCAGCGTCGTCATCGACGTGGTTCCCCCGGGCCAGAGGGCGGGCATTTTCGTCGGCCAGGTCGTGGCGACGGGTTTTTTCGAAGTCGAGGGTTTCTGGGTGACGGGCAGGGTGCCGACCACCCCGAAATTCGGGGGGTGCGTGGGCAAAGGCGGTATCGTGTGGTGCGGGGGGTGGGTTGGCAAGGGGGGCGGCCACGACGGCACCGGGGGGTTCGTTTGTTTCGACGCTTCGATTTTCTCCACGTCTTCGGTTCCTTGCTCCTGAGAATTTTCATTTTTTATTTTCATTGGAAATATGACAAGACTGAAGTGATTCATAAGAGGGAACGAAAAAAATTGGAATTGATGCGTTTTTACGTTTTGAAAGTTTTGGATTTAAATTTTTTATGAATTTGAAAATTGATTTTCTGGAATTTAGAAATTTCGGATTGTGAGTTTTGGGGGAAAGAATTGCGGTTTTGTAATTAAATTGAATTTTATTTCTTACTTCGTGAGCTCGAATCATTGTAATTTTTATTTAATTAGAACTTTCGAGTCTCTGCACTAGAATTTCACTTTTACCGAATCGAAAATTATGAATTGAATGAATAAATGATAAATTATTGTAACGAATAAATTAATGAAAATAATAAATATGAACAAAATTGAATGTAAATTACAAAGTCTTGTAACTTCGATTTCCCTCGTAGAAATTTTCTGCTGTCAATCTAAAAACTTTTAGGATTCCAATTTGTGAATGATTTTTTTTATAATTATTATAAAAATTATTTATAATAATAATGAGAATTATTTTTATTATTATTATCATAATTATAATTATTATATTATTTTTATTATTATTTTTATAATTTTTCATTATTTTCAATTCTCTGTATACAAATTTATTTTTTCCGAATTCGAGTAGGTATACGTATTAATCCATTAATTTGAATATAGTTATCCTGGAATTCACTTCCAAACATAAATCACAAAGTTCGAAAAATTAGATTTTCAAGTTTTCGAAATTCCAATTTTCTGAAATCTCTTACCCTGAATTTTAGTATATATAAAAAAAAACCGACTTTTTTCGAAATTCAGAGAGCCTTGACACTTCAGAACTTCGAAAATTTCATGAATTGACAACTTTTAAAATATCAGTTTCTTCGGAACTTTGAAATTCTAAAAACTTCAAAACTTTAAAAATGGTCGAAACTTGCAAAACTTCAGAACCACAAAATGTCAAGATTCAATTAATGTTCCAAAACTTCAAAAATTTCAAAACTTCGTAATTACGTCGTTTTCAAATCAATTAACTTGAAAACTTCAAAATTCATCCAAATTCATCTAAACGTCAAAAAATTTTTAAATGGTCGAAACTTGCAAAACTCCAGAACTACAAAATGTCTAAAGCTTCAAAATTTCCAAAACTTGTATACTTCGTTATTACGAGGTTTCGAAATAACAAGTTAACTTGAAAACTCCGAAGTGCTAAAAAAACGTCCAAATTCGTCAAAACTTCAATATAATCTAAACTTCACATACTATATTATATATACTACAATGAAATAATTCTTAATTAATAATTATTAATTAAGAACTATCAAAGAATCAGTATCGTAAAATCGAACCATTTATCTCCACATGTTTCGAATTATAACTCTTCGATGTGTTTTTTTTATTCTTCACGTAGTAGCTCAGAACTTTCGATTCAGCGTTCATAAAAAAATTATTCTTTCATTAGTTGTGAAATGTACCATTTTACGAACGATCCTCTTTTCAGTATAATCTATTTTTCCGTACGTTATTCCCCCACGTTCTTCGTGTTTAAAAGCCAATCAAAAATAACCGGGTGATTTTCGGAATGTTCAACCCCTCCATTTTTTTTTTGTTTTTTTTTTCGGGAATAAATTATACCTCCGAATCTTCCACGATGGGAGTGACGGTATCCGCATTAGACGGCGCGGACGGTGGAGTCACGAGGTTATAATTCGAGCAGCAAATGCCGAAACTCGTTCGCCCATCGTCCAGCAAATAACTACAGGTGTCGTAAACACCGAGAACCCATCCTTCGAGAGCCCCAAGGTCCGGTATTTTGAAGTAAGGGTAGCATTCCTTGAACGTCGTGCATCTCCCGACTTCGCCTTTCGAAGTCAAGCAAGGACCGCGCCGGGAGTCGAGGAAAAATTGCCTCGATTCCCTCGATCCGCTCAAAGGCCTATTTTCTATTGCTGCGAATCGAAAGTTTTTCAAAGTTCAAAGGGCTTTTTTAATTGTTTCAAAGTGGCAAACTCTATCGAAAAAAAAAAAAAAAAATTTAGGATAGTAGTCGTTAAAAAGTTTGGAACTCAATTTTCGGGTCGGGTTTTCGAAAAAAATGTTTCTTAATTTTCGAAAT
>JAPYZK010000244.1:0-31888 GCA_030522785.1 Platygaster equestris
GGTGTATCGGATTTTGTGTAGAGTAATGGATTTTGGGGGTTGTTGAAATCTCTGATATTCTCGATGATCATCGAGTCGATCGTTTTGAAACTCAAGAACTCCGAAATATACATTTTCGGGTCACTGGATTCCTAAGCTACCGTCGTTTTCAATTTCCCGACTAATGTATTTCGATCTGTTGATCCTGGAAATCCAGTCCACAGAAATTTTATTTCCGGACTTTCTGAATGAGATGTAGCTTTTCGCGTGGATTTTCTCGGCGCCTCGTCTCCAAGGTTCGCACCTTTCACGTACCTAATCCCACCTTCGTCCCTACCTACGAAACTCCGATATCTATTTTCGCGTCCCGTTTCGAGGATTATTAAATTTCTTGTCATTTCCAGAAGAAATACGCTTTGTCTACCACACGGGAGCGTTCGCCACAGCATGAGTCACTGTCGAAAAATAAAGCACGTTGACGCACGAGATTATTCAGACTCGCAGGAAAAGCGCGATACCGCTGGTAAAACGATACTTGGGCATTCGTACTTCATATTATAATTCGTCGAAATTATTTTTTCCTACGAATTTTTTTCGCTCTTGTAAAAACAGAGAAATTATATAACTGTGGAATGAAAACCACCATTTCTAGCCGTGACATGACGTTGGAAAACATCGTGTATTCTGATGTGGAATTATGTAATTTACATAGTGGTATGAAAGTTATTATTTTCTGACTTTCCTCGCAAAATAATGCATTCGTGGGGTAATTCTTATTCCATTTTCATGAGCTTTAATGTGATTGTTATGACAGGTGTTTTTTCAGAAAATTTTTGGACATGATTTTGACATGAGTTTTATTATTTGACGGTATTTTAAGAATCTTTCTTATTTTGTTGCCTCAAAAAAATTGAGAGGATCTTGAGAATATGACTGATTTCTAGAATTTTGGAATTTCCAGTAATTTTTGAAGTATTCACAATGCGGAAATTCTAAGGATTTGAGGACATGTCGCTAATTTTGAAATTTTCTAAGCTGCTGATGATTTTTGAATTTTGGCGAGTTCAAAAGGTTTTTAAAATTATGCTCATTTTTTCTTCCAATTCTCTTTCTTTGGAAAATTTTCATAATTTCATGGAGACCCAAAGTATCCGTCAACTTCATAATTCAAAAACTGAAGATATTCGCCGATTTTCGACAATTTCGGAAAATTACAAAATTTTGAGAACTGAGAAATTGTTGAAATCCGAATAATTTCGAAATGTTTCGAACCATACGGTGTTTTCGAAAATAATGATATTTTCTTAAATTTGTTAAATTCGGAATTTCGCAAGTTATGGATATTCTACAAATTTCGAGTAACTTGCAAATTTGGAGATTTTTTCGGAAATTCACGATTTCGAACAGTTTTGGAAATAGTTACAGTCCTTGAAATTCTGAATGAATTGTGAAAATTATGCGAATATTGAATTTATTGAGTATTTCCATAATTTTCCAAATGTTGAGGATTCTCAAACAGACAAAAATTTCCAAGATGTTGATAATTTGTGCAAATTTAAAGAACTCATAAAAGAATTTTTTTGAAATTGCAAGAATTTCTGATATTCTGTTATTTTCGCAAAATCCAGTCGATTTTACGGAATTCTGAAATTTGGAGGAACCTGAAGATGAAAAAATTCCTAACAATTTACAAATTCAGAGATTTCAGAAAATTTCATAAGTGAAAAATTCCCAATAATTTTAAGATTTCGATGATTACTGTCATGAATTTGTGAACTCAAAACTCTTTCTAATTGTCAGAACTTAAAAAATTTTGTAATTTTAATAATTTAGTAAATTTCAAGCATTCCATATAGTTGAAAAAACTTAGAAATTCCAAAAATTCTGAAAAATTCAAAAACTCCAAGATTTTGAAAAATTCGTCAAGTTTGATTGCTTCGAAAATTGGACAATTTTGATAATCTGAAAGGTCTCAAAAATTTCGATAGTTCCGGAAATATCAACAATAATTTATTTCATAAAATTCTACAATGATTTGGATAATCCTAAAACATTGGTCGATGTGAAAATTTAAAAATTTTGTAAATTCAATCATTTCAGCATACATAAGACTTTCGGTTATTAATTGATTGAAATCTTAATTTTCTCAATTTCTTAATTTCAAAAAAATTTCCTCAAAATATAAAGAACTCGAAAACTCAAACATTTTCGAAATCAGATGCGAAAATTTTTCATTTGATTGATGAAACTACTCCAAAATACACATCCGAAAATCAGAAAATACCCAAGTTCCGAAATTCACGAACAATTATACCCAAAATTTATCATCACGTTAAAAATAAATTTCGGAATCATTACGAACAAAATAATCACAAGTCAAAATGACGCTCATACTAATGACCTCACAATATTTCCAAATGGGTAACAAAAGCTGCACGAGGGCGGAAAGGGAACCCGTACTCTGTCCAGGACAAACCGAGCGCGTATTCATATTCGCCGAGTGTGTTTGCTCTGTGGAAATATCGAGTGGCCAAAGCTCGGCGGATTTAAAACTCGATTGAAAGACGGGTAATTGACGCCGTAGTCATATTTGTCCAAAGATGATTGAATTACTGCGCCAAAGGGAGGTTTTCGCTCACTAATCAGAGCCAAAAGCATTCTACGCGCTATTTTTACTATTCCTATTGTTGCTTCGCCAACACAGGCCGAGTTATACCAATGGTCTTTGAATTCCGGATTTCCAAATATTTAGATGCGGATTTGAAAGCTCTAAAGCTCTAGAACATTTAAATTTTGAGCTATGATTATTTGAAATGAATAATTTTTCAATTTTCTAGTTGAAATTCATTGGATTCACAGATAGGAACATCCAAATCATGAAAACCTGAAAAACTTGGAATTTTCGAACTTTCAAGTTTACAGAATTTACGAAGTTTTGACATTTTTAAGTTTCGACGAATTCGAAATTTGGAACAATTTAGAAGTTCCAAAGTTGTGCATTTTCAGAATTATTAGAGATTTAGAAATGTTGGGAGTTTTTCGATTTTGGAAAACTACGAAGTGCTAAACTTTTGACAGCTTCGGAAATTGTAGAGGTTTCGAAAGTTTAAAATTTCTCGATTTTCAACCTTCTCAAGTCGAAACCGACTTGAATTGTGTCAGAAATGAAAATTTTGTTATTTCGAAAATAGATAATTTTTATAATTTCGAAATTTGGAACTCAAAAACTCGTGAATAAAGTGACAATAATAGTATTTCCGTCTTCCCGCGTCAACTTTGATATCATTCTCCCAAAAAAAAGATTCCTCTTCAAATACAATTTAACGCCTACAAAATTTTACTCTGAACTTCCCTCCCTCATTTTCCCCAAATTTGTACCTAAATCCAATTCTCAAAAAGCTCTCGAACCCATGATCAGTGCCACGAAAACAATACAAGCCTCACCCATCACATCTTAACTTGGGTGAAAGGTTAGATGCCGAATACCTGAGATCCTTTTCGCCGAAAGCGATTCGAAATAGGAAGGAGATGAAATCCATCTACGTATCCTATAGAATATATTTTCGTATGCATGAGATTCGCTATTCTTCGTTGGCGGTGTTCCTTTTCGATCGTGATACAAAAACTTGTCAAATAAATTTCAACTCGAAGAAGGACGTATCCCCCTTGGCAAAGGTTACGAGAGAAAAGCAATCGTTGCCGGCTCTTTTCCCTTGTTCTACTTGTGATATTAATATTGTAATATTAGTAATATTTTTTGTAATAACAATAAAAATTACGGAAAATCAGCATATTAGAAAGTTGGATAATTGTGAGAAAGATAATTATTACTGTGAAAATTTCAGATATTATAGATGTTTTGGTAACATTTCAGTAATTTTCTACATTTATCGCATTAATGTAGTATAGAAAGATACATTTTATTTGGAAGGCATTTTTCCTCTACTCTTCTCAATTTTCATGAAAATATCTAACGTTTTGAAGCTACTTTAAAATTCTGTGGTAAAAAGTCGACGGAACCTCCTCATTAAGGTCCTTTGAAGTCTGATAAAATGCGGGAAAATTCTGTGACACCGTGTTTTTTGATCATCGTGAAAAGAATTTTATCTAGCGATGACGTCGGCAGCGTTACCAAATAATTCGGGCACTTTCTATTGATTTTTCATAATTTTCGAACACTGAAGAAGATTTACAAAAATTTAAAAAAGATTCGAAAATATTTGAATTATCCCAAAGTTCTCCAGTGTTTTCGCAAGTGTGGGGAATTTACAGAAAATTTACATCGGTGCAATTCTACATGGAAAATTTTTCTTCAGAAACAAAAATAATGTTTTTCATCTTTTTCGGAAATCAAAATTTCGTGAGCTTTGAAATATTTCATACGACTTCAAGTATTTTTGGGAAATCTTAGAAACTTGACGAATTTTGATATTTCTCTCCCAACATTTCAGTGTTTATTAAAGTTTGAAGAAATGTGCAATGTTCGACAAAATTTCTTCTACATTTTTTTCAGAAGTGGGCGATACTATTACTCTCTCTTCACCAAACGACTGCTTTCGTGAAAGAGAAAAGGACAGCTGCGTAACTTACCATCCCTAATATTTTGAAAATGTGAAATATTGCTGAAGATGTTCCAAATTCAAAAATTTGAAACAAATACATGAATTATCCTAAATTTTACCAGGTTTCTCAAAATAATCAATAATTTACAGCATTCATCAAACATAAGTCGAGAGCAACTATTTCCATATAATTTCAAACAAGCATACAATGTATTTTCAAAAAAAAAAAAAAATCAAGATCCACAAAATTTGATAACTATTTCAAAAATAGCGACATCACACTCGAAAAAAGTGAAAAAAGAGGTCCACCAAAATAAATGGAATGACCACTAATCTGGCAACATCGGACGACGGCATAAATTTCGAAAACGCGACCGATGTGTTTGCGGGGATCCATTTGGACCGCGAATTCGCGGCATATTGTGTCGCAACGAGAGCGTACAAGCGCGGAAAATCATGAAGTATGCAAAATACGAATGCAAATACGGGTAATATGCATGAAAATAGGCAAAACGTATGAAATATCGGATGCAAAATGTACGCCGCGGCGAAAGCCGTTGAATCCCCTGTTTTCGGAGTACGAAACGTGTTCAAAAAGCGGCCGAATCCTCGATAAAGGGAGGAATACTGATAAAATACGACTGCTCCTCGATCAGGCACGCAACGGATGCTTCATTACATATTTTTTCATCACGCTGTGCATTTTCCCGAACAAAAGTAATTTCCTTCTGCTGGAAAATGATGTTTTTAGTAGAGCTGTTGATATTTTTCGACAATATAAATATTATTAACATTCGATATTCAGAAAAATATAGGATATTAGAGACGATACATTGTGTCCCAAATATCGATAGCCGAAAATTTCGATTATCGAAATTCGATAATATCGAATTCCGGTGATATCGATAAAATCGAATACTAAAAATGTCATCAATAGAGAATGTTGAAAATATCAACAATATTCAAAATCGAAAACATCACATATCGATTATATTAAATATCAAGAATAGCATATACATGATTTTAAATATCGATTTCCGAATGTTAAAAATATCAGATATGAAAAAAGAGAGTCATAAAATTTTCGATATCGTATATCCATCATATCGAATGTCGCATATCGTTCATATCGAATGTAAAAAATATCGATATTATCGAATACAGAAAATTTCGATGACATCGAATGTATAAAACACCGATAATATTGAATATCAAAAATATTGATATTCGATGATATCGATATAATTCCAACACCCCTAGTTTTTAGCGCTTTATTCCAGTCAATTCTACGCCTGAATCCATCGGTTGATTGTTAATAATAAATCTCTCAAAGTTACGGAAATTTTGAGAATTGCAACCTTCTATTACCTTACTGTGGATTACAAAACATTATATACGTACACATTTTTCTAGCGTTCATCATTCCGACCACGAATTTTAAGAATCAAAGGAAAAAAAGCCCTACCCTTTTCTTGGGGTGGAAATGAAAGATGAAGGGGTAGAAATAAGACGACGAAGAAGAAGTTGGGTAAAGATTAACAGACAAAATTGGTTATCTATTGTCGGTCGAAGCGTGCCAGATTTCTTCCACCCCTGGTTTTATCGCTCGGCTCATAATAGAAGCCATTAACTACACTACGCCACCAACACGTGATGCCCGTTCGAAATTTTTCATCCCTCAGTCGACGTGCACGACCAATAATAGCCGTTACTTGCCGACTCTGCAGATTGCAATCTGTCTACGGGATTGATTTCTCCTCGTCGAACGAACCAGCAAGCAAGTTAACGAACGGATCATTTCCTGCAGGGGGTCCAGCTGGTTCGAACGTGGTGGAGGTGACAAAAATGATAAGTGGTTATCGAGATACTTAATGTATGCTTTCAATGTCACTGACGTGGATACAATGAAAAATATGGAGGATGTGAAGATGTATTCTCATCATCTTCTATGTTATCTTCTTCTCGTGGTTTTTGGTTGACCTGAACATTTCGTAATAAAAATTGTGCGAGATGAAAAAAAGAACGAAGTTTCGAAATTTGCATGTCACCTTTGATCATCGACCCCTTTTATACCACGTGCAATTTCAACTCTCTATTAGATATAATTTCCTGTGGGCATACGGATATATCGCTGCCCTTTCATTTATTTTCTCGGATGTACACGAGTGGATCGTGCGCATTAAGCTCCCTGGAGAACGTGAAGCTTTAATGCGAGTCGTTGTACATGTTGCTGCACTCGAAGAAACGATTATGATTTTCCAGATAATTTTGATCCAGTTTGAGTAGATGGTACTCTTCTCGCAGTGGGAGTTTTTCTGTGGATGATCTGACATGGTATGCAAGCTTTGAGAATTCCAAAGATTTGAAACTTTCGAACCTCAACATCCCACAAAACATAGAAATTATCTGAAATTCTCAAGTACTTCAACATCCCTAAACTTTTGACTTTTAAAATTTCCGAAACTCCCAAAAATGCAAACCTAAAAATTCCAGAACTCCAAAAATATCCGAATCTCCAGAAGTCCCATAACTTACGAAATCGTTTCCCAGGTGCCCAACGACCTTCTCGTTCAAGTAATCAGTTTTTAATATCCAAAGCCTCGAAAATTCACGAGTCACCAAAACATTTTCCTTCGCTCTCGATCATTCGATCATCATAAAATACAACGGCGACGAACTCCCTCGAATTTGCCTATAGAATGTTCAAGTGGGCCAGGGTAAGGTACGCGGAAGTGGAAGGAAACGGAACCCGAAGGGGCGAGACGACCCTAAATCTCGAGTCGCCCAAAAGACGAGCTCGACCGTCCGGAAAATAACCTTCGCCAAAACAACTCTTCCTCGCCCGTTTCATCTCAAATATCGCCTTCAACTTTTGTTTTGTTGCGTTGCTGTGTGTTATTTTACCTCATGACCCCGTTCACATTGCATTTTCTGGACGAAAAAAAGTTTTTCGTTTATTATGTTTTCACCTCACAATACTTCGAAAAGTTTTCAAAAATAATTCAAAACGTCCATAAGTGATTAAAAATAACAAATTTATCGAATGACTCACAAGATGCAAAAGGTCCGAAAAAATTACAAGAAATTCTAGTAATCTTCGATCTATCGATCAATAAAATTGAGAATCCAAAAACTGATGATTCCCAGAGTCCCAAAACGATGAAATTCGGATTTTTTTTCAGTTTTAGAAATTTTAACCTCCTCAAAGCTAATACTGAACAATAATTAACTCAGGTGAACAGCAAATTCAACCAAACATCTCCCAGAGAAACCAATAAATTGTCGAATTTCGACCTCAAAAGTCTTCAATCCCCTAATAAGAAAAGCCCAACATCCCTGATTAACATTTTCCCAGCGAATCCAATCGTAAAGAAAGCAGCCTCGATGAAAAAAGGTTCGATTCTGTCGGACAAAGGCGGAGAAGAAGAAGCCCCTGGAATCCTTTAAACTTTCGGGAGCTTCGCTATCTCGTGAGCGTTTCGCGCTTGAAAAACTTTCGCGACGTAATGGCCGAAATTCGAGAAAGGAAACGACCCGGATTTCACGCCAGCCACGTATATATCGCGTCTCCTTTGGCTCCGAACGACTTGGGAACCAAATAACTAACGGTTTACCGGCGCAATAAAGTTCGTTGACTGTCGTCGCTTTTGGAGCTTGCGTAAAAACCGCGATCGAGAACTGTGCCAATACACGTAAGGAAATAATCGGATGCAGCGTCTATTTATTGAGGGGGAAAAAATACGGTACATATGTTTTTTTCGGAATTTTCGGTGATTTTGAGAATTGGGGTCATTTTAATAACTTCGGGAATTTTCGTAGATATTGAGAATTTCGGAAATTTTTCAAACGTTGGAAATTTTTGCAAATTCCAAGAATTTCAGGAATTTTTGGTAACTTTGAGAATTGAAGATATTTAGAGAATTCCGAAAATTCATGGTGATATTGGGGATTTCTTGAAGATGAGAAAATTGGAAGAATTTGTTTAATTTCAAGAATTTTCGAAATTTCGAGAATTTAAACAAAATTTAGTAACTTTGAGAATTGAGGATATGTATCATACGTCGAATTCTGGAAATTTCGGGGAATTTCGTGAATTTATTGAATATAACAAATTTTTGGAAATATGAAGAATTTTGATCAGTTTGAGAATTTTAGAAATTACTGGAAATTACCAAAAATGTCCCTGAGATAAACAATTCCAGGGTAGAACTTTGTTCTAAAGATAAAATTTCAAGATTTTTCGAAATATTTCAGAAGTAGGAAATTTCCGAGAATTTCGAAAGTTTCGGAAATGTTGAGAATTGTGGAATTTTTTTGTAACTTTGAGAACTGAAGATATTTAGAGAAATCCGGAAATTTTTAGGGATTCAGAGAACTTTAAAAATTATGTCAAAATTATAAATTAAGACAATTACCAAAATTTAAAGAGTTTTCGTTAATTTCCGAAAGTTTTTCTAAAACGAACAACTTCAGGGATAGCCTTTGACTGGAAGTTGAAATTTTGAGAATTCCGGAAAATTTGAGGTATTCTAAGGATTTCGGAAATTTTAAGAAATTCTTAGAATTTAGGATATTCACGAAAGTTCGGAAATTTTCGGAAACTTTGTAAATTCTTTGAGGATGAGAAATTTCCAGAAATTTAAAAAATTCTGGAAATTTCTGGGAACATCTAAAAATGCTCCTGAAACGAACAATTTAAGGGTTCACCTTCAACTTGAGGGTAAAATTATAAAACTTCAAGGTAAACAATCCTCAAAATTGAGTTCAATCTCAAATTATAGGTAGAACTCACAAATTGAGAACAAACCTCTCCAAAAATCAAAGTTCTCTCCATCAAGAAGAATCTGGTGGATCCCAAAAACCTGTTGAAAAAACGAAATTTCTCCAAAAAACTCACACAAAGCAACAAACTGTCCCTCAAAACCCACGTACAACCCAATCAAACCGAAAACTGACTGAATTCTCCCAAGCTCTTCAAAATAAAAAAACAAATTCAGCCATTCACGTCATACTTTGGTCACGAGCACGAAAAAAACGAGAAGAGAACGAAACAATAATAGCCCTTTCGACGTCGTTAAGTCGAGGGTTCCCGAGAGGTCAATGAAAATACGTGCCGCTTCGTAACGACGTCAGGTAATTTTGGGGGCGAAAAAAAAGACCCGCGGAAAGTTCGCCCAAGTCCCGTTATTACCCGCGAGAATGCTCGGGGAAAATGCTGGGAATGGGGGGCTGCATAATGGTACGCGTAAAGTTTCGAATGGCCGCGTGGCGGTTCGGCCCGCTTTCATCGGGTTCGAGCGACATGCGAAAAGCAGCGACCTGGTAAAGAATCGATATTTCCATTGATTTCATGTATTCAACTGTCTATTCATGATCATTATATCATTTCATGATTGACTCTGGATCAACTGCACTCAATTTCGTGAATGTCTATCAGTTTTCATTAATTTTTTATGAATCGTAAATTTTTTAGTGTACTATGTTAGTCAGAACTTAGAAAGTACGTGAAATATTTCGCTGAGCACTTTACTCGAAGCCGAGAGTTCCCCTGGTCTGCTAATACTGATTTTCCTATACTATTTGAGTTCGAAAGTAAAGTCCACGTCGCATCGGAACTCGCTCCCTTGGGCTTTGTTTGAACCATTTGTAATTTACATTCTGTCATCGCAGTTTCTGTTAAACGGAATTAGTCGCCCGTGAGTTTAAAATTAGCCGGTATGATTGCACGGGGATTCTTAGTTACGAGTTAATTCGTGTCGAAGGAGATGTTTGACTGCTATCATGTTCGTTCTGTTATTTGATCGACGTTGAAATGACTCGTGGAAAGTTTGTGAGCGCATCATATTACGGGGATGTGTGTTTTAGAGGGAAAATTGTTGCTCAGATTATTGACCGACATTTAAATCATGGATGTACAGATATCAATTCCTCATATAACTTTCCAATTTTTCACAATTTCCGGAGAAGTCAGACATTTCTGAACTCTTAGTTTCTCATTTTTAAACTCGAAATTGTTCAAGGCTTTAACATTAAGAGTTCCCAAAGCTGTAAAAATGTCAAAACTCAGCAACTTCCGAGATTTAAAATTCTTTGAAATTCTCGAAAACTTCTAAATTACTAAAGTATTAGAACTTGAAAAACTTTAGAAGTTTATAATTCATCGAAACTTCAAAATTCAAGTACTTTCAAAATTTGGAAAGTTTAAAAATTTACACTTCCGACACTTTAAAACGATCAAAAACTTCAAAACCCCGAAATTTCACGAATTCTTGAATTGGCAAGAATGAGTAGAAACTTTCGAAATTTCCAAAACTTCGAATATGTTTTAATATTCTCAAAAATTCCAAAATTTTCAAAAAGGAACACTATAAATTCAAACGTCTTGGAACTTTGAATACCCAATTTTTGAACTTAAATTCTTCAAAACTTCAACATCCGAAATTCTCGAAAGTGCGAAAATTCCGAAACTCGTCAACTTTCAAACGTCGAATTCTTTCAAATTCTCAAGAACATCGCAATCTTGAAAATGTCAAAACTTCAGAACTTTATAACTTTTTAAAACTTCAACATTCTGGAACTTCAAAAATTCCAAAATTGAGATTTCCAACACTCTGAAGCAATGAAAAACTTAAAAATCCCAAAATTACACAATTTGCGAAACATGCACAAAAATGTCAAAACATTCGTGATTTCCAAAACTTCAAAAATTTCAAATCTGAACCTTCAAACTTAAAAATTTTGCCTGATTCCAAATTTTTTTGACATTCTTCAAAGCTACAGAATTCTTTAATGTTTGCAAAGACCCTAAAATGTAGAAAACTACGAAAAACTTGAAATTCAAACTTTCAAGAATTCTCAATTCTTCATTTTCAAACTCGAAATTCTTCAAAATTTCAACATTCGAAATTCCCAAAACTGAAAATTCCAGAATTCAACAACAATCAAAAGTCGAAATTCGCATTAATTTTCGAAAACTTCGAAATTCCGAAACTAACAAAACTTCGAAAACTTCAGAAGTTCACGATTCTTTAAAACATTAACATTCTAAAACTTCTGAAGTTTCGAAAGTTGCAAAATTCATACTTTCAACATTTTGAAACGATGAAAACTTAAAAGTCCTCCAATTTGACAAATCCAAGACTCGCAAAAATTTTCGAAATCTTACGTAATTTCCAAAACTTCTAAAATTCCAAAACTTGCCCTCTAAACTTCAAAACTATTCAAAACTTAACATTTCTCCGGCGTTCCCCAAAACTAAAAAATTCTCAATTTAAAGATTTAAAAGTCAAAATTGATTCCTTCGATACTGCAAAAAAAAAGACTACTCTAAACAGTGAGTGAATTGACTACTTCGTAATCAAATTTAACTAATTAGTCTAGTGAAATGATTCACTACTACATAGTCAATAACAACTGATTTAATCATTCGAATACAAATAACCATCAGTAAGAGTCGAAATTACTCTGCAGAATGCTCCAAAGTGACTATTTTATCATCTCAAACTTCAATAACTATTTTCATTAGTCACGCTTATACTAATTTCAAGTGCATCAAGTTTATGAATTTAGATTAATCAACGCATGACTGACACAAAAATACTATCAATTAACATGTTTCCATTTACGTGTTCCATTTTCCACCGACAAACATTATTTTCCCAACCCACGTCTCACCCATTAGCACTGCAAACTTTTCCATCCCCTCGAGTTCTCATCGCCGATTATAAAAAGAAATACGTCGGATTAATCGAAGGGGTGAGATTTTCATAATTGCGATCGCAAGCACGAGAGCGCGGTACGTAGTTAAACTTGTTCCAGGAGTTGCGAACTTTGTCGAACTGAAAGAAGGCGCGGAGAAAAATTTCAGCTTTAAAAACTTGCTGCGTAAATTAGTAATCATTGATGAAAATGTATCGAATCCGGGGGGAAGGAAAAATCGGAAAGAACTAATGGGAAAGACGGGCGTTAATCAAGCTTTCCATTTATAAGTTCGAAGGAAGAGTATTTTGTTTCGAAATGGTTTTTCCACGTTTATTGAAAAAAATCTCGTATTTTCGATAGGAGTAAATAGACCTTCACAACCCCCTCCCCCCCCCTCCGCCCCTTGTTCAGACATTCATGAATAAATGGTTTGAAAGAAAAAATTGCTAACTGTCATTTCAATAAGTTCTACATCTCCATGTATTTCGATAATAAAACGAGCTTATATCTAATTTCGACATGGATACGGAAAAAAGTCCGAAATTTGACAGTTGAATCCAATAACTGAACTTTTTCCGTTTTTAAATGGCAGTATTTCGAAATTTCTTTCTACGAATTCCATTTTTTCCAACAAACTCAATCATACGCTAAAAATAACATACCCCGTTTTTTTATAATATTCATAAAAACAGAACGTTACTCAAAAGCGCAATGTCGTTGGATAAACGTTTCATTGAATTACACGGTGATACGGGGGCGCGCATTTTCCGGCATCGATATTCAGCTGAATATGCATTTCAACGAATCCGCGACGCGGCCGTTACTCAATCGGCATTTTATGAAATGCGCATTCGCTGATTCGTCGATTTTATCGAATGGTCAAGTTGTCGGAGCGACGTTTTATCGAGGATATCGACGTACGCGGGCAATTATCAGCGCCAAAGTGCGCCGCCATTGTTCACAAGCGTTTTATCGCATCCCTCGTTACACACTCGGCATTTTTGGCGAATCACACACGGACATAATTGCAATCGTACGTTCGATCGAAGTTTATCGTTTTTATCTACGTTTTTTTGTTTGCTAAGAATCAGAGGAGGATTCGAAAATTTGGTGAATTATACTGATATATGTTTTTTCGCAGAAATATGTTCGGAATTCATAATTGCTCCAGTGTCTCCAAAATATACGTCGATTCGGTGGTTTTTTTCACTTCCAGGATCAGACAATTTAAGAATGTAGTAAATTATACTGATTTATGTTTTTTCGCAGGAATATTTCAAAAAATCATAATGTATTCAAGATATTCTCAAAGTATGTGTTAATTCACAGATATTCAATGAAATCACGAGTAATTAATAGAGTTCAGAAAAATCGCCAATATTTCAAAAAATGTTTAAAAATTACAGAAAACAAAATCTCATCAATTCTCATCACCGTTCTTCATGTAAATATATATCGTATGTAAAAATAGAGCTTCCTTCTCGTTTTTTGCATCAAATTCCAGTAAACGCGTTTTTCCCGTTGTATTTTATAAGTCGCCCCGACCCCGGAGCAATCGACGGGCTCGAAATTGCTTCCGGCGCGATCGCATTGAAGATATATACGCCGGCAAGAAGCTATTCCCAAACTTACGATCCGTATCGAGCCACCTGTCCTTCTCGCGCCTTCTTATCTCCGAAGCCCGCATAATTATCATTCGCGTCTTCCTCGAGCCCGAGATTCGTAAGCAAGATGCGCACTATTTTGACGCGAGCCGGGAACGTTCAATTTACCGTGAAATATTGCCTTCGAGATCGAGTCGAATCGAAGTGACAAACTGCGCGATTTCGATAAACGGAAAATATTTTGATTTTTTTTAGCTAGAAAATTTGTTCGCGAGTGACTTGAGTCTCTTGAATGTCGAAAGTGTATATTTTTGGGATTTTTTATGGTTAGTGTTTGATCACAAGTAGAAATATGTCGGTACAGTCAGACGAAAATTATACGAAAAACTGTCTGTTACTTTTTTTCGTGAAATGAACCTCTCAAATACTGTGAAACTCGAGTTTTTTTGGTATTCGTGATTATATTGTTAAAGTATATTGATATTTAACAATATACGAATTTATTCATATTACAATTTAAGTAGTAGAAATGTTATATAGTCAGACGATGAAAACAATGATCGATATTGCCCCAAAAAATTCAAGAAATTTTTACTGGTTTTAAATAATCGAAAACTTTTCCATAGTTTTCACGATTCGATGTTTGAATTCGTGCGAAATTCAGAAACATCGTCGCTGTGACCGCCAACAAAGCTCAAGCGACTCTCGGTTGCAGCTTGCGTAACACTCGCTACACCGACTGACCCACATAGACGGTCTTTATTTAAACCGGTTTTCTCTCTGACTTCACGCGGCTTTTCGTTTCGACCCAAGCTTTTCGTCGACGTCAATGCGTTGCCTATGAACTTGGCTTTTTTGGGCTTTTTCGTGTTTTACCCCATTTTACGTGATTTCCTTCAGACATTTCTATAGAGGTGAGTCTGACATGAGGATTGATTTAGTTCGAGTGTACACATATTGGATTTGAGTCCTACGGATCCAAAATTAACCCAAGTGAGTTAACTAGAGTTAATTTTGGGTCCAGCAGAGTTTGATTTTGAAAAATAGTAGAATAATATATATTTTATGTGGTTTTGATTATGATTTAAGTCCTTAAATGTTGAAAAACTTAAAATCCAAAGTTTTTAACGAATATTCGTGCATTATTTCGGTACAGCAGATATGATAATTTTCATTAACAATTCTGACAGTTCACGTACTTTCGACTATGATTGAATGACATTCATGCATAATTGGTGCAATCAATGATGAATTATTGTTCAGGAATTATTATAACACGAATTATCTACGTCATCATTTCAATTATGGAAGAACATATATGCAATGTCAAAATGGTGAATAATAATTTTCACTGTAACAAACCGACGCATGAATATCCATCAAAAATACTGGATTCTCAGTACTTGGGCATTTGGAAAGTAAAAACATCGTCGAAACCACGTAAAATGAAGTATTTTATTGCTTCTGCGATTAATTCTGCTTATTTCAAAATTAATACTATTGAACTGGCTTGAGTCAATTCTGGATACGTGGGGAGCCAATGTTTGTTGGAAAATCTCAACATTGTATAATATACAGTTCCTTGAACTTTTTTCAAATTTCATGAGTTCTGTACTTTGTTGAAAGTGAAGTCGTAAACATGTACATATAACCAGTTTTTTGACATTGAAACTGTTCAATGATTGTTAACTTTCGAGCATTTCTCTTAATTTCCAATGTGCTGCCTCCCTCTTCCTTCAAAATGAAATTTCCAAGTAAGAAACTTCAGAAATCAGATTTCACTATCCTTCCTTCTGAAAACTTGGCAATTTGATGCAAAATTGAGATATTCGTAGACTTAGAACCCTACAAGTCAAAACTTTGTTCAATCAAAACGTCGACAATATCGACATTTAATGATCAAAGATTTCAATTTTGAGAATAATGTATGTTTTTGAGTTTGTAATTAAAATATTGCAATTTAATTTTTGAAGGATTTCGAAATTTCGAAGTTCCTAAGAATTTAGAAGTTTCGAAGATTAAAAATTGTTAAACGTCGATGTTTTGAAAAATTTCAAATTCTAGGAATGTTGAGAAGTTTTGCAATTTTGCAGATTATGATTTTAGAGTTTAAGAAATTCCTAAAATTTGGAACTTTTCGAATTTTCATTGATCGAAATTGCAGAATCATGTATCAAAACTTCGATTCGATTTTCGGTCCGAATCCTAAGCATTTGAAAAATAAGATACAAAGAATTTAGATAAAAGCGAAATTTCATTCTGAAATGCGAAAAAAACTAAATTCCGACTGAAAAAGCCTTGAGACTTTATTATAAAAACTTTTTATTTACTCCTTCAATCAAATTCCGGAATGAAATATTCAGAGGTCAAAAAAGTACATTTAAGTATTTCAGAATGTGCAATTAAGATGATCTGAAAATACCAACAACAAAAATTAAAACACGCTCTAAAGTCATGAACTGACAAGCATTTTGGAATTTACTTATCTTAACATAGGCTATAAGTAAATAAAAAAATGAGTGCATTCAAAATTGAGAATTATAGAAACAAGGAGACCAAAATTCAATCCTTGAACTATTCAAAATGTTCAAATGCATTAAATAGAAATCCAAAAGTCGAAAAATTAAAAATAGAACGTGCAGAAATACAAACTTCCAAAATTTGTCTCCCCTGCATAGCTGCAACGCCGGAAAATTCACCAATTTTCCTCATGGTCACAACTATCCCAAATAATAAAACAGACAACTCACGAAATATCATGTTTTCCAAGATATATTACAAGATTCAAAAAAAATAATTATGATAAAAGGAACTTCCAAAGCGATACCCAAAAAACCCTAACCCCACCCGAAGTATCAGGCAGGTGAACCAGACTCCCCAAAAAACCCCCCATCAATTCCAGGCACGGATTTAAGAGGAAAAGCCACAACGATCCCGAAAAAGGAGCCGAAAGAGACGAACGAGATTCGACATGAAACGTGGCACATTGCATTCTTGCTTGCTCTGTAGAAATCTCGCGCCATGACGTGCAGGTACATCTTTAAAATTAAGTTTCCATGAGCTGCAGGCTCCGGGCTTGGCGAGGCATCCATGATTCTCGCGTTGAAACACGCTTTTTCCGTCCCCGGAGAGCCAGATTCGTGTTCGTCGATGCAACGCCGTCAATGGGGACATAACAGCGCGCTTTTTCTGCGAATACTAATAAATAACGGATCAAACATTTCCGGAAAGCGCGATACTAAAGTGAAACAAAGATTTCACGTGCCTTAAAAGCTCTGCTTTCGCTGCAACATTGAAGTTTGCGATGAAAATGCATTAGATTCAAAAGAGGTTGGAAATTTATACGGAAAATTTGGATGGTTGTCGGATTTGGATCTGACAGTATGGTTCGAACTGATGGAAAACTGTACTGAGCATTTACCTGACACTTCTAGTTTCTGTGGAATTTTGTGGTACTATTTTGGAATTGTTGAAAAATATCAGAATGAAGAAAATTCGTGCAATTTGTCTTCTAATTTTCGTGAAATTGTATGACCTCTATGGGAATGAATTTAGTAAATTTAATTCTAGGAAATTGATAAGTGGGGAATTATGAACAGTTTTGACCTCAAGTTTCTACTTCTACCTTGAAGTTAGGTTTTGGCCTTGAGCATTAAAAAATTTATTCGAAACTCTTGAAGGATTAACTTTGAAGCATAAGGGTTTACCTTAGACAGTTGGGTTGATCCTAAAGTTGAGTTCCAACGTTGAAATTTAGTTTTGACCTTTAGTTTTGACATTGGAGGTTAGTTTCGACCTTGCTTAGTTGAGAATTCATTCTGAACAATCAACGGATACTCTGAAGCCAAGGGTTCACTGTAAATCGGATTTTCGACCTTAAAGGTCGGTTTTGACCTCAAAGTTCAGTTTGGATCTCGAGTTTCGACCTTGAAGGTACGTTTCGACCTTGACCAACTGATAATTCATTCTGTACAATCGAGGGATTGAACTCAAAGCTTAGGGTCTAATTTGGATCTCATTTTCAACCTTGAAGCTAAGTTTCGACCTTGAGCATTGAAAAATCCATTCTAAACTGTTGAGGGGTCAACATTCAAGCATCAGAGTTCACTTCAGATAGTTCAGGGTACACCCTGAATTCGAATTTTGACATTACAATTGAGTTTTGACCTTCAGTTTCGACATTGAAGATAAGTTTCGACCTTGACCAGCTGAGAATTCGATCTGAACAATCGAGAAATTGACTCCGGAGCTAAGATTTCACTCTAAACATGATTTTTGACCTTGAACTTAACAATTCATTCGAATCTGTCGAGGGGTTAACTCTGAAACGTTAGAGTTCACCCTAAACAGTTGAGGGTTGGCCCTGAAATTGAGTTCCAACTTTTAAATTCAATTTCGACCTTCAGTTTCGACCTTGAAGGTACTTTCCGACCTTGACCAGCTAAGAATGCATTCTAAACAGTCGAAAGGTTGACTCCGAAGCTGAAAGTTCAGTCTAAATCTTATTTTCAACATTGAAGTTCAGTTTTGACCTCGAGCAGTTGGAAATGTATTCGACACTGTCAAGAGGTTGACTCTAAAGCGTGAGGGTCCACCCTTAACAGTCGAGGGTTGACCGTACAGTTGAGTTTCGACTTCGAGTTTTGACCTTGGAGATAAGGAACGACCTTTACCAGCTAGAAATTCATTTCAAACAATCTAGGGATTCACTCCGAAGCTAAGAGTTCACTCTAAATCCGATTTTTGACCTTGACGTCAAGTTTTGACCAAAGTTCAATTTTGACCTCGAGCAGTTAAAAATTAATTCGAAACTGTTGAAGGGTTCACATTCATCAAGCGTTAAGGTTCTCTTCAAACACCTCAAGGCTGACCCTAAAGTTGAGTTTCGACCTTGAATTTTGACCTTGAAGTTAAGTTTTGACATTACAATCCATTTCCGACCTTGAGAACATTGAAATACATCCTAAACAGACAAGATATGACCTCCGAACCCAAAGCTTCACTAAAAAATATTTTGAAATTGACCCTGAAACTGTAATTCCAAGACTTTCTGTAATGGAATCCCGTGATTCCGACTGTTGGGATCGATCTCCTGGTTCGTCATCGCTCACGCGGGAGCAGATTAATGTGTGTCACGGCGTTTGACGCGGCTCCGAGTCGCGCTTTCGGAATCGATATCAGCCCTCGATACTTGGGATTCACGGCGCGTTTCGCGCGTTGCTGCTGCAGCTTCGCTGCCTTTGCCGCTGCAGTAACGCGCGCGGAATGAAATCAAGGCGCCGGAAAGGGCTACGTGAGAAACGAACTATGTCGATACCTAGCCAAACGTAACGCTCACTTACCGAGTTAATGGCTGTCATTCTGTTAACTCGACTCGGATCTGTGTCCACTAGCCCGCCGTCGCTCTGGAACAAAGGAAATCTCATTATGCCATTGTCCTCGCGACGATCCTCTTGGGAGTATACGTTTCGAGTCGTTTTTGAACCATTGTAGAGCTAGACTTTGCCGACCATGAATGTCATTTGATTAAAGGTTGAGGAAAAATGGATTGAGTGTAGAAATTGGAGTGGGTCTGGTTTGGGTTGGTTTCGAAGGGGGCATATGAGTAAAAGGGTCTATTATACGTATTTGAAGGGGTTTGGAGTCTAAAGGAACTTCAAACTCTGTCTTTGAACTCTGAAGGATTTCAAAGACAGAGTTGGTAAGCTTTTTCGATTTGTGACATTCGATAAGATTTTAAGGTTTTTCAGGACGTAAATGTAATTTTTTCAGGTCGAATGAGAATTTAGTTATGTCAAAACTATACAACTTTTAAACTTAAAAACTCATTATAAAAAATGACACTGTCAAAAACTTCAAAATTTGTGAACTTGAAAAATTTCAATAACTCATGTAACTTCCTAAACTAGATAATTTTAACAATTTTCTAAAAATCTAAAATTCCAGAACTTCAAAAGTTTCTCAACCTTCCGAAGTTGAAGAATATCAAAAATGTCGAAAATTTGAAAATTCGAAACCTTTGAACTTCATCATGTTTGAAAAAAGCGAAAGTTGTCCAAAGTCGCGAGAATTAAAAAATTATAAAAATTTCTCAACTTCCAAGATCCCAAACTTCAAAAATCTTCTACATTCTGGAAATGATTGGAACATTCAACATGCCAAAATTCACAAACTTTTCTATTGTTGAGAACTTTCAAAAACCTATAATTTGAAATTCAGAAATTTTTCGAAAATTAAAAAATTCCAAGCCTCCAAAATTTCGAAATTTCACAACTTTGAAAATCCAAAATGCATCAACATTCGTTAGGACTTGAAAAATTATGAAATTTTAGAGATTACAAGACTTCTAGGCTTCAAGACTTAGAAAATTCTTTAAAAATTTGGAACTTTCAAATTTTCAGTACTTTAAAAATTACCATATTCAACGATTTTTCAACCTCCAAATTATTTGAAATCCCAATACTCTTTCGAATCCTCTAAGAAATTCGAAATTCCAAAACTGCAGAATTTTGCAATACTTCAAAAACTAACTATTTCAAAACTTTAAATTCTCAAACCTTCAAAAGTTTAAAAACCACAGAAGAAATACTTGAACTTTTTAAACTCTCAAACTTTGCAACTTCAAAAAGTTGGGAAGATCCAAAATCCATTCAAAGTCGTGAGACTTTGAATTTTGTAATTTCAAAATTTTTTCAACTTCAGGCTCCAGAACTCCGAAATTCCTCAAAACTCTAGAAATTTTCAAAACATTTAACCCGGAAACTTATCAACTCTCAATCTTCAAAACTTTTCAAAACTCAAAATTCTCGAATTAATTTTCAAAAACTTCGAGATTTTAAAACTTCCATAGCTTCAGAAATGTTCGCAACCTCCAAAACTTCCGAACTTCATAATTTTCCAAAACCCACAAATTCCACATCTCCTAAAATTCCCAGAGTTTTAAAATTTCCAACAAATAAAAATAAAACTGTCCAAACTGATCAAATTTCCATCCAAATCATTCATCAAACTCAGCATCGCTCTAATAACACCTAACTCCCAAAAATCCTCCCTCAAACACACATACAACATTCACCCCTGAACACTCTCAAGCTACAATCACAATAACAAAAAAATTCCTCCATTTCCGCTACCCAACATTCTAACCAGAACAAAAACCTCCATTCACCAAAACTTTTTCCACGACACGACCACGACTCCCAGCTTTCCAGGTGAACAATTTACCGCCAAATTTATGCCAAATCGGAGAAGAAAAAGGAGGAAAAACGCTCATTTCCATTTCTCCCATAGCGTGGAAACTCATTCCAACGTCGATATTTAATAAATGCCGTAAAAAGCGTAAGCGACGGGGGCAAAAGTAAAAGGAAGGCGAAGGAAACCCAGGGAAAGAGGGTTGGCGAATGGATCGAGGTGCAAATGTCGTTTCGAAGTTCGATCGTAAAACAGCGCGGACAAGAAGAGCGAGAAGTTTCCAGGGGGGGAGGGGGGGTGCAGGCGAGGAACGTCCGTCTTGAATGTCTGCCAAATCGGTTATGCACGAATAAATTTCCGTGTCAAACTTGGGGGAAATGGACGAAAGACGGCGGGTTTTGGCCGCTGCGGAAATGGGAGAGGACGGACAGTGGCTCTAATTCCCAATTGATGGCAACGCGTTGCCTGGCTGAATCAATTATTCCAACTGGTCTCGGCGTTCTCAGATCGCGCGAAATTCGTGGGGTTCAATGATCGTCAATGGGAGTTTATTCGACCTCGAGTTTTCGATCCTCTTTTGTATGTATAAGTATTTTTAAGGTTGTGGGAATAACTTGATACAAAAACAGAATTCTCATACTTGACATGTTGGAATACTGGAATTTACGAGACTAAGTTGGGAATCCAATTCCGAAAATTCGAATATCGAATCATTGAACATTAGTCATCTATTAGAAATGATGTAATTTTGACTTGTTCTTACTTCTCAGTAGTAGAAAGTAGATAAGGTCAGACGAGTAGGAAAAATGATATCTTTTATCCTCCGTTTGAGTATTTTTTATGAATCCATAAACGCAACCACTGACTAGATGGAAGCATTTCCATAAAAATCGAACCAAAAGGCACTGTAATCCAATCAATTACTATTCAGACGCATTAATTTTTAAATATTACATCGCAAGCCCCGATTTTTTTACAATCACATTGTACCTAACAGCGGAATTACTTCCCCCATTTCGCTTCCATTATAATTCGAACAGAATTATTGGTCAGAACAGTGCATATGGTAAATCCGGTTTATTTCTTCTGCAGTGAAAAACGTAGCTCGTTTCACGAAATTGCGAATTCGTAAAAAAAAGTCGAATTAACAACGTTGCATTACGAGAAAGAAATGAAAAAGTCGTCGTTTTTGGGCGATGGTAACACACATTTCACTTGTCGCGCGAATTGGCACGACCGAAACGAGTTTTATCATTTTGCTTGTACGCAAATTGGGACGATGACGTCCCTTGTCCACGCCTCACCACGAACAACAATGCGCGTACATTGATTCAAAGTAGACGCTGTGGATTCTGATGACATTCTTGAATCTTTGCCATGTGACTTGAGAAAAACTTGATCGTGTGTTGTAAGCTTCTGATCATCATTTTTAATGTTCCAACTTAATAACTGCCATGCATGGCATAGAATAAGATCATTTATCGATTATTCTGGGACGTTTGTGTCATTTTGCGAATAGATTTAGATCTTTTTATATCAGAAGAGATCAGTCAGAGATCACGATAGATCTTTATAGATCTCTACGGAAAGTTTTCAAGATCTATAGATCTAAAATCCTTCAGAAATCTTATCTTTCTTACCTGGGTTTCTATCTCAGAATCCAACTCAAAATGAAAACTTTCACCCCAAAATCAACTTCCCATACACCCCATCAAAATCCTCCAACCTCATCGTTCCATCACGAAAACAAAAGGTCAAAGGTTTTCGCGACAAAACCTCATTCAAAGGACGCTCAGAAGCCTTCTTAATATCGACTCACGGTCGTTGAAACTCGCACTCGAATGTCTCCTTTATGGTTCGCTCTAACTAGGTCCTCTCGTGTGCTTACACACAGTTCGGCTTAGTGAAACATTCATGCGTGGGGCTGGGGGGAGGGAGAGGGTTGATAGTAAAAGGGCCAGCGAGGAAAGGCAAGACAAACAGAGCTTCAGACGTCCTCGAGATGGGAACATGACATTAATAATAATGTTTGTGCGTCCAGCCGTGCGTGAACCAACATGCTCGAGGAGTCGCTTTGACGCAGCCGCCGCTGTCCACCGAAAACTTCGTTCTACAGCGTGCTTTATTCTGTCCTTTCTCGATGCAACACGCTCTCGCGCGTTCATTTTTGGAGTGAAACGGTTCAAGTGCGGCGTGTTTGTTTGTGGTGGGACGAGAGAAATGCAATTTCAAGGCACCTGTGTGGATTTTGAGATAGATAGGAGTTTGGTGGGAGGGAAATTCGTGAATGAGGTGTTGGACGCATTTTTTTAACATATAAATCAAAACACAGGCCACCCTGATACATAATCACTTTTTTTCAAGCGGAACCCTTATAAAAGAAAGTTATCGCATAAAATTCAGAGAATTTGGAATTGGAACACCTTGAACTAATTTTGGAACCAATCTATCCTAAAATCTGTTCCTATGCAAACGTAGATCAGATAGATCTCACCTATAACCGCGTGCACGCTAATAATCAGGAAACATCACCGCGAGAACCAATATGACAATTGTCAAAGCAGTAATAGGCGGGCCGAATATTGCGTGGCACACGTCACCGCTGTTACGAAAATAAATCTTTCAGCCAGCGCACGTGTCGCGGTAGTTAAATATAGCCGAACGCCGGAATGACGAATCGTAAGGTGTCCGACATCACCAATGGCAGTGACAATCATCGGAGAAAAACGAGAATCATATTTCAACTTTTTTTCATAAAAAATCACGACCTCGGGAAAATATTTTTTCAATCCATTCGATTGGAAACCGAAAATATGTGAGGATATTTCGATATATTTGGGACTGATTTTCGAATCGGGGAAATATTTTTTAGAGCAAATCAAGAAATTTCAAAATGGTTCAAAATAAGCTGAAATTTTTTGAAAAACTCAAAATTTGTCAGTTTGTCCAAAATCGGAACTTTTAATCATTTAGGAATGACAATAAATTACGCAAAAGTTTTCGAAAATTATAAATGTATGATTCAAATTCTCAATAAATCCAAAAATTCCAGAATATTCATAATAATAACTCTAAAATTGGAAAATTTTCATGGCTTGCATTCAATTTTCCGAAATTAATCATTTCTGAAGGATCTGTGCCAGAAGAAAATTCCCATTCATTTTCAATTTTTTCCAACTCAACTCTCCTCGATCATAATCAGTCGTCGCCACGAGGTTAAAATTTTGGCTGCACTATGATTAGACCATAACTCTCCAAAATGATAAAATAGAACGAATTCGTGAAAATAGCATATCCTAATTTCAACCGCGTTAGTGCGATGCAAGTTCACCGTCGAACGGGGTCAACCGTCACGCCCAAAATTTTCTTCCGTTGCCCAAAATTTGAACGTTTCACTGCCAAAATAACTCGGCGACGTTGAAATGGAACTTTCGAAGAAAATTCCATCCATCCCGAGATTGCGTTCTTTCCGCGATGGCAATAACCAGGGTGTTCAACCGTTTCTAACCATAAATATCGATAATGGCGGATATACGGGGCTTCCGTTTTATGTTTATAAAGTGCGTTTAGGAAATATAATTCTACAATAAACTGCACAATGTTTCAAAAGTTGAAAATTCATATAGATTCAAAGAAGTACACAAATTTCAGAATTTCAAGAATTTCAAGACTTCCAGGTTGTACAAACTTCTAAATGAAGAACTCAAAATGAATCTCAACCCGTCCAAACTACGAAATCTCACATTTTGAAAATTTCGGAACTTCCAGGCTTGAAAACTTCAACTTTCTATAACAATTAAATACTTCATAAAATCCAAAACGTGAAAAATTCAAAAATTTTACAATAATTTTCGAACACAAAACTGAAAAAATAAAAAATGTTTCGAAATTCTCAAAAAGTTCCGAATTTCAGTATTCCGATACTTTGAAAACTTAAGAATTCCTTCGCATTATCAAAATTCTCGAACTCTGGAACTCGAGTTCCAAAGTTCCACAACTTCAAAACTTCGAAATACGTAAAAAGTTCAAAATTCATCTAGATTCTCCAACAGTCAAAAATCCCAAAGTACAGAAAATATTAAAACCTTCATCTTCAAAAACTTTAAAATTCTCAAAAAAATTCGTTCACTCTCTCAAAAACTCCAAAATTTCAAAATTAATACCAACACTGATTTCCCAGTGCTTCATTCCGTCATTAATTCAATCACTTAAAATTTCCCTGATTCAGATTTGAATAGTGCCTTTCTTCCCCCCCCCCCCCCTTGATCAAATCCAATCATTTTTTCACGCATTCGCGGTTTGGCGCAATCTGCATAATCGCCGAGGTGCAAATTAGCGAAGGAAGGCGAAGATTGAATCGCGGGAGGCGCTAACAACAAATTACGGGACGCGTTCGATTAACGCCGATTGAAATGCGCGCTCGGGCCGGGGAGGACGTGGGACCGCAAGAGCGGAACTTAATTCGAAATTAAATCGCACCCGCGACGACTGTTCTCGCGTGAGTTCAATGCCGCTGGTTAACGGCCCACGTGGAGCGGCTGGCGCACTTTCGCAAAGATGTCACGCGAGGGAAAGCTCGTTATGAAATCGCCCCTGATTACGGGGATGTACCCGGCGCGCATTATTTCCTCGTAGCGAACTTGATTAAACGAACCGACGGCGCTTTGCGATTCAGTGACCATTGTAATGATAAAGGACGGTATGAAAATCCCGCGCACCACCCGAGTAAGGATGGAAGTAATTTTGATTGCGTTCTGGGGTTGGTTCTAATTAGACGAGGAAGGTAAAGATGTAAGTAAGAGAGTTTTTTCGTGTGACTCTATCGTATGATACACGTTCGACTGACGTATTTTCAGTTGGAATCTTGGAATTAATTTTGAACTTGAATTTGAAACTTCTGGGCTCGAAAATTTAAAAGCTTTTAACATTTGTAGAAGTATCATCATCCGAAATTTCAACAACTTTGTGATTCGAAATTTGTTGAAATTCCAAAACTTCAGAACTTTGACCATTTCTGAAGCTTTGGAACTTCTGGAACTAAGAAATTTTGGGATTGTGAGATTTCAAAACTTTAGAATGCTTGTAAACTTCATAATTCTTCCTTATTAGGCCAAACTTTTTAATCCCTAATTTGCCAAAAATTTGAAACTTCCAACTCTTGACATTTCCAAAACTCCATAAATTCTGAAACGATGCGATTTCGCAAATTTTGAATTATGTGAAACTCACGAATTTTTCGACATGATCGAAAAAATCGGAAATTCGATAATTTTGAAACTCTCGAAATTCTACAAAATTCCAGAACCATAGAATTTTGTGTAGTTTATAATGTTTCAAAATTTTTGGATAAAAAAATGCCATAACTTCTGAATTTTTTATACTCTAAAACTTTGAAAATCATTCCAATTCGTCGTAGCTTCCGAGTCCAGAACTTTTTGAAACTTCTGGACTTTAAAACTTTCAAAATTTTCAGAACTTCGAAAATTTTGAAAATCAAAAATTATCAAACTTCAAATATCTCGGAATTTACCAATTTTTGAACTCTAAAATTGATTGAAACTTAAAAATTCTTCAACATTTTCGATAACTTGTGAATTTTCAATTTTTTCGGAATTACCTTAAATACCAGAACTTTATAATTCTTCGAATATTTGAAACTCTTATAATTTGTATAGCTCAAATGAGTGGAAAATGCCGAAATTTCACAACTTTTAAATTCTAAAATGTTTGAAAACTTTTGTATTAATGCAAATTCCTCAAACCTTCGGAAATTTCGAAACTTAACAACTTTTGGACTTCGAATATGCGAAAACTTGACAACTTTTGGACTTGACAGATCGTCAAAACTTTGAAATTTTCAGGTTTCAACAAAAGTTGATATTTTTCAGCTCAAAAGTTTGCAAATTTTTTTCAATTCTTGACTTTGAAGTTTTAATGAATTTCGATTAATCTTCAAAGTTTAGAAAATTTCTGAAAATTGAAGAGTTTCAAAAGATTTCGAATTCTAAAGTCATGACAATTTCATAGCATTCAGGACTCTCACAGAAATTCAAAGTGGGAAAATCTATCATTTTCTTAATTCCACAAATTTGGAAGATTTGAAGCTTCAAAGTTTCAGAATTCCCAACGTGTTGATATTATACACATCCAAGAAAATAACATGACTTTTGGAAATTTGGAGTATTTCAAAGTTTTGGAGTTGTAACATTATGAAACTCCTTATTTTTAGAGAGTTTTATAAAATATTCTGAAATACTCAACAATCTCAGAGTTTAAAAATTCTCAAGTTCCAAAATTTCCGCATTTTCGTAAATTCCCAAAATTCTATAACTTTTTCTCCTATACATCTCATCTCTTTATGCCTTCAAATAACAAAAAAAAGCTTTCTTAAAATACCAGTCACAACTTTTCCACCCCTCCACTCACTACAGGAACCTCATAAATCCTAAATCGATCTCATCTCCACCAAAATCAGCTACCAGATCATTCCGTCCCAACTTCTAATCCAATTTCCTTCTCCCCGGCAACTTCAAACCCTGAAAAACCCACCCCATAAACAAAACATCGTGGGAACGGGAAAAAGTCGTGAGTTGCTTTCCGATCCTCTCGAAAATGAGATCTCATAATCCAATAAGCTCGTAACGGGAAGTCGGGTCGAAAGGGTTCGCGGGAGGGGTAACGGAAACGTCGACTTCGAGTGGTATTTATACAAAGACTGGATTGTCGCCAAAAAGCTCGAGTCTACCCTACCTAATGGCAGCGACACGTCACACCACGGTCACCGGCTGCGCTTCTTTTCCCCACTCGTACGCAAGTCAAAAGTGCTTGACATGAAGTACAGAGAAAACCAAGGAAGTGGATATAACCGGGACGTAACTGGCATTGGCTCCCTTTATTTACCGACTTTTCCTCGTCTTTCGTCTTCTGTTTGTCAATAACAGCATTTGCGGCGCCAACTGCGCTCAATTGATAGTGTACTTTTGGTAGGACTCGGAAAAATTGGAGGTACTTTTGGAGGTTATGATATTCTCACCTGAGAGACGAAGGGAAAGTGAGTTCCAAGTTTTAATTTCGAACTTTGAACTTGAAACTCGTGATTTTTGAATGTGAACTTCGAAAAATTATAAGCTCTGGCGGAATTTCGACATCTTCAACTCCAAACTTTGGAGAATCTTCAAATTTATGAACTTTTCATGCAAATACTCTGAAGAAACTTCGAACTCAGAAGAAACTCTAACTTCGAATTTTATTTTAAAATATTAAACTTGGAACAAGATTTCAGAATGTGAACTTTATGGACACTTGAATTATAACTTTCGAACTTAGAACTCGTGAGTTTTAACTCGAATTCAGAACAAACTCTTAACTTGAATCGTATACTCAGATTCTAAACTTGAAACTTGGAACTTATTACTTCGAAATTTGAACTAAAAAAAATTTCTAACTCCAACTTTAATCCCCTATTTGAAACTTCGATTCAAAGCTTTAAACTCATGAACTCCGAATGCAAATTTCGAAGAAACTTTGAAATTTGACATCGAACTTAAAAAAAACTATCATTACCGAATTCAATTTGAAACATCAAACCTGTAACTCATGACTTTAGAATATCAACTCCAAAGAAAAGGTTCAAATCCTGGCAGGGGACAGTTGTTTTATGGCATTTTTTATGAGTTGTGAAGAAAGTCATCAATTTTTTACGAACCACTTGAATGTGAGTTCAGTGTCATTACAATATCGGATAAGTCAAAATTTTTCTATTTCTGGTAGTAATGACTCATATTATTACGAAACTGATCATTTTTCGGAATAGAAAAATGACTAACAAATAGTACTTTTCAACTTGAGTCATCAAGTCAACTCATTCAGTTATGTTTAATTAGAGTAAGACAACTTAATAATAAATCATTTGTCACTAGAATAGCGACTGATTACTTAACTGATGTTCACTTTTATAAATAGTGAGTTAATTCAACTATTTGTAGCTAGTGATTTTGTACTATTTCATGGAAACTGTAGAAAAAACCACTATTTGATACCGAAATTTGACTAATCCAAACTGAGAGAACAACATTGAAAATGAAATGATGATGGCTACATGCCAGAAATTTTCCAGGCACCACTTTGCGGGTATTGCATGATGACATCATCGAAAGTGTCACTCGTGGTTTCGATGATACCAATCGAGTTGACAGTGAGAACGCTCTTAGCGTTCGTATCGACGAGTGGGGATTATTTCAGTCAACAAGCATCATTGGATTCATATTTTACATCTATTCGAGCTTATAATCCAGAGAATAAATTTTTCGTGATATCAATCAATAATTTTGTATTCGGGAAATTAAAAAACAAATCCCAGTACAAATTCTAGATTTATGATTGAAAAATCATTCAACAATTATTAATTCTCGAATTTTCCAGAAAAAAAAATTCCGAGTTTCCGGTGAATAAATATTTCGAAAACAAATCATGAAAACATTTTCAAAATCAGCAAATCCACGAACCGAATATTTCAAGATTCTACTACTTAAAAATTCGAAAAAGTTTAAAATCTGAATTCAGAAACTCCCAATATTAGAACTTTGCAACTGGGAAAGTTTATAAAGTCATACAGAAACCGCAATAACATAAAGAAAATCGATATCAAAGTTCATGCAGACAGATTAAACTTGAGAGGTTTTTCATAACCAGGTTTCCCTTTTTGCACGCGCCTGCTGAAAGTCCAGCTTATGAAATTAATCATTACGTTGAAAATGAGGTTGCTCACAAATGAGCAAAAGCATAAACCAAATAAATAGCAAAGAGAATCAATAGATTCGAGTATATAGAATCCGCAATTTTAGAAACTTACAAGCATTCCCTTCCCAAAATTCCAAAATCGAAAATTGCCAATGGCACGCCGTGGGCAAAAAAATGGTAAAGATCGAAAAAAATAAAACCTCAACATTTTCCTTGTTCACTGACAAATTTCCACAAACAGAAGTGTGCAGAACTACCAATTTTTCACAAAACTGTATAATAAGAGTCTAAGACACATTTATTGGTACATTTTCATTATTTAAAAGCACCCCCCACTAACCACTGAAATGCTTTTCGACAGCATCCACTTTAAACGACGAACGGAACGTAAATGTCGCGCATTATGCAAGTTCGTAATTTAAATGCGATATGCAAATCGAAGAAAATCTCTGGGGAGACCGTAACGCGAATTTCGCTCATGATGCTACAGGCGAGGAAATAAAAAAGAGATAAAGGACATTTTTCACGTCGGATTTCCGAGGATGCATTTTTTATGTATCGACTGTTCGCGCTCTTGCGCTGCTTCTTTAATTTAGTCGCGCGCGTTTATGGAAAAAATGGCAAGCATTCGGGAAATTCGTTGATGGGGAGGCACGAAAAATTTCCCGGCCCCCTCCATTCATTAATTCGTCACGGAGAAACAAACGAGTTATTGATTGCAGCGGGTTTTCAATTATGGGTTATTGATTAAATTGTGATGTGGAACGTGCTCGGTTAAAAACTGATGATGGTCGTGGAAAATTGTGGAAAATTTTGAGAATGGAGTGCAACAATGGAGGACTGAAATATTTATGGTTTTCAGAAAAGAGAGTTGTGGATTGGTTGATCGTGAATTGGATAAGGACAAAAGGTACTAATTTGGGGAGGTATTTTTTCATAATTTGTGGATACTGAATGTTATTGAGTAAATTATTTCATTATTGAGTCTATAAGTTCATTTTATGATATTTTGAGGGACTTCAAGGGACTTAATGAGACTTGGGGGGAATAAATAGGATTTCATGGTAATTTATGCGATTTGACAGGACTTACTGGGATTTTTGAGATATGTATGGAACATGAGGGCAACTTATGGTATATTAAAGTAATGTATGGGAAATAAGGATGCATATTAGCATTCCATGGGATTCAATAATAATTACTTGGGTATAAAGGAACTTCATACGAATTGAAGAGAATGTATGGGATGAAATGGTTATTATTGAGACAAAAAGGGAATTCATGGGACTTAAAGGGACTTTATGAGAGTTGAAGGAAGTTTATGGGACTTAAAGGGACTTTGTGAGAGTTGAATGGAGTTTATGGGACTTGAAGGGACTTTTTAAGAGTTGAATGGAGTTTATCGGACTTTAATGGACTTCATGGGAGTTGAAGAGAATTCATAGGACTTGAATGCACTTTATGGGACAAAAAGGGACTTTATGGGACTTGAAGGAACTTTATGAGAGTTAAAGGGAATTTATGGGTCTTAAAGGGAATTCATGGGAGCTGGAGGGAGATTATGGGAATTGAAGGGACTTCAAGAAAGTTTAATGGAGTTTATGGGACTTTGATGGATTTCATGGAAGTTGAAGAGAGTCCATAGGACTTGAGTGCACTTCATGAGATAAAAAAGGACTTTATGGGACTTGAAGTGGTTTTAAGAGAGTTGAAGAGAGTTTATGGATCTTGAATGGACTTTTACCGGAGTTGAAGAGAGTTTATAGGACTTTAATGGACTTTATGGGACAAAAAGGAACTTCGCGGGACTTGAAGGAATTTTATGGGAATTAAAGGGAGTTTATGGGGTGTTAATGCCCTTAATAAGAATTGAAAGAAATCAAAGAAATTGGACGGTAATTCCTGAGATATCAAGGGAACCAATGTGATACAATGATAATTTATCCAATTTGACACGCAATCTAAAAAAAATCCCGGATTCCTCAATTTTCCCTGAAAAATTCAAAAACTCCCATCCCTGCATCCCCTTAGTACCAACCAACCAACCAACAGCTACGTAAAATCCCCAGTCCCAGAAATAATGGAAAGCGCGTTGCTGCGGTGACAGCGGGA
>JAPYZK010000245.1:0-31874 GCA_030522785.1 Platygaster equestris
CCCGATGAAAATCAAAGCAACGGAAGAGATAATTAGTTTTTAACTCCCTAAAGTACGTAGCAAAGCTCTAAGGGCGATTGTTGCGTCAATCAATCAGGTGACCCATTATTTCCCCCCCCCCTCCCAGCAGGGCCATGAAATCACATATTTCTCGCGGTTGTTGAATAAAATATTGTGTGTCACTACTGTTCGAAAGAGGAGATTCCACTCACGTGTTGCCACACTCGCTACGCTCGTGAGGCAATCTCCACGCTCAAGGAATCTCCTCTTTCTCCCACTAGTCGCACAGTATACTTTTGTGAAGACTTGAGGGGTTTTGGAGAACGCAAATTTTTGGCTGACGAAATATTGGTTTCTATCACTATTATAATGCAACTATCCTTTTCACACTCATGAAAGCAGTCGTTTGGTGAGAGAGAGAGAAAGCAGTAGTATCACCCACCCGCGGTTTAGGTGGACAAGATTTTTGTGGAAAAGTCGAGAAATTATAGTACTTAACGAGGCTGAACATGAAAATTTGAGGAATTTGAAATTTTGAAATTGGAATTAAAAAAATTGGACCATTTTAAGAATTTCAAGTTTGAAATTTCGAAGTCGTGGAAAATTTATTTCGAAAATGTGGGACTGTACCGTCCTGATATTTAGTGTCTATAGTCACAGTTTCATTATTCTAAATGTCTTATTCATTTATTTACTCCCTCCGAAATTTCTCAACTCGAGTCCACAAATTCTTCCTTCCTCCCGCATACTTATTCCATGGAACACCCGCAACCCCTGCACTTACGCCCCTGGTTGCACCTATTCCCAACACAATTCACAATGTCGACCCTTTGAACAGGAAAACTTTCCCGTTCCCAATCGAAACGTACCGCAAAGAGCCAGAGGTGTCTCGGAAAACCTTAGCCGATGAAAGGGCTTACCCAGGGGACGAGGAGTACGAGAAAAGTCTCTACGCTCGGAAAACCGACCTCAACTCCCTCTTCGGCAAGGAAATGATTTCTCAGGACGACGATAACACCAAAGACTGCAAGTGCAGAGTGATCCGAAAAGGTCTCAAAATTTGTCCAAACTGCCGCATTTCCATTTTCTACTCCCGACTCCGAAGAAACGTGCCGGAAAAGCCCCTAGAAAGCCCCGAAATTCCCCAAACCGAAAAAGAAACCAACCCCCCGAAAAACACCACACATACTGACACCTCCATTTTCGAACAACTCGAAAAACTCACCTCCAACCTCCAATCAATCAGAAACGAACTGATCCGCCGTTACCTCGCCTCGACTAAGACGCTCACAACCGAGAAACCTCGACGAGAAAAAAGGGATGTCGAAAATTCGGCGTATTTTCCGTTGGAAAAGAAAAGCTTTTACGGTAATGGCAAGTTGGGAGTGACGAAGGAGAAATACTATTCGTATTTCAAAAAACCCTTTAATGTGAAAGCTCGTATTTCTAAGGCGAAAAGTGCGAGGGGCAACAAAAGTTGCGTGAGATCGAAAATCTTCAAGAAAGATCTGACGCACGATAGCGAAAGTCTGAATGCAGATGAAATTGCCGGGGTCGCTTCGATCGCGAAAGTTCTTCAAAGGGAACGAAGGCAAACAGTTTCGAAACGAATGGCTTTCCCGGGTACAATTAAAATCGGAGATTTTTCTAACGGTTTTTCCGACATTTTCCGCAATTTTCGAGGGGATGCCGCGAATGGCGAGGAGGAGAATAAAAAGCTGACGACGTTGATAATCGAGACTCTGCCGAAACTAGAAGCTATGGTGAACGATGGTTTGGAGAAGGCGAAATTCGTGAGCGAGTTTTTAAAAAAGGCCATGGAGGATTTTGATATAAAACATGGGAAGGGTGGGTTGATGAGGAAACTTGTGAAGAAAGATGATAGGAATGGGGGGGAGGGGAAAATCGGGATTGTGGCGACTATTGATAATGCTTATTATAATGTTAAGAAGTTTTTGACGGTTTTGTCGGCGTTGACGAAGATTCTTTTTAATGATTGAAAATGGGGATTTTTTGAGATTGGAAGTTTTGTGGTTTTGTGTTTGTGATGGATTTGATCGATCAATAAATGGGAATATGTGATTGGTTTGTTTATTTGTCAGGTTTGAGAACGATTTTTAAGGAGAATTTGCTTTTTTTTCTTTTGTAGTGAAACTGGGGACAGGTTTTTCGGAAATTCTTTATCCAGTTTTTTATACGCCAGGTAATAGAAAAAAAATTGAATTCCGAAATTTTTAAAGTACGCTTATTTTCGGAATTTTACACGTATAAATGATTGAATTAGGGAAGACTTATTCCAACCGAAGTTTCTAAGCCTTGAAATTCGATGTTTACAAATTTTCTAAATTTCGTTTTTTTCATTAAGTTCAGGACCGAAAAAAATTCTGTTCAAAGTTTTTGGCTTGAAATCGAAAATCGTAATAATTCAAAAAGTTTCTTTCGGCTCCATCATTTTATAAACAATTACAAATAACGAATTTGAATTTTTATATCGAAAAAAACGTTACCAATTTACTATCTACGAAATTTTCAAATATATTCCAAACTATCCAACTGAGAACTTCAACATTGAGCAATCAAAAAAAAATTGAATATCGTTTCAATTTCTTTGTCGATATAAATAATACAGTCGTATCCCAAAACCATCCTCTTTTCACTATTTCCAACTTACGATTCATTTTCAGAAAAAAATATGGAACACTTCACACTTGATTGTTAATCATCCCAACAATAACACAAAACAGGGAAGAATAGATCCACCAGAATAATGACACCTCAAACTAATCCACGTTTGTAAAAACATGTAACAGTTTTTATTCTCCGCGATTTCGAGAAACTAACAATAAGGTTTCTTCGCATGAAAGCGATGTGCACACGTGACGCTCTCATTAAAATTGTTCGTCTTTTGAAATCGCGGTCGGCGATTTCCATTTCGCAACATTCAAATGATATATTATGGAGCACTGTTTGTCACCTGTTCACTCGCACGTGCAACGCGCGAACTGTCCCAGTGCGCTTCCAAGTCTAGTTTCTTCGCGAACTCGCGGTGACTCAGTTCTGTCATTTTTCGCAAATAACCAACGATTTATTCGCTTCGATTTACAATCCGGAAATTATCGTCGTGATTGAACATGAAAAATATCTGGTGACGTCTGTGGAAACGAACTTTTTATTTCGAGTGAGGAACAGATTTTCGGATACTTCAATTTTGTAGATGATACTAATGGCTACAAGTGATCATTGAATTCTGAAAATTGAAGATTTTTCGTGGAGTGAGTTTGGAGTTGAAATTTTTGGATTTTTTCAATTTGCAGTGTGTTTTTTTTTGTTTTTTTTTTGGAAAGGCATTTGTAGACTTGACCAGGCAAGTTTTTTCGTGGTTTTTCAACACAAAAATAAAATCTAGTTATTTGGCAGGTTTTTCAATTTGAGATGATTTGATGGTGAAACGAAATTTTCGCATTTGAATTTTTTAGTCGTTTATGTCGATATATTGCGTTGTTCGAGTATGTGAGTGCTTTTGAAATTTTTTTATTGTATTTTAGCATGTTATAGTTTCCAAAACTTGCGATGTTCTGCTTTTTGAAACTGAAATATTTGAGAGCCAATAAATCGAAAATTAGATGACCGATTGCTCACATTTCGGAACCCAGTAATTTTTTCTAAACTTTTAAATACTCATTTTTCAAATTTAAACGTTAAATTGCCAATTTTGAATTCATTATTTCTCAAAGTGCATAGATTTCGGAAATATCAATTTGTACTTTCGAATCATCATTCGAAATCATCGAATCTTCGATTCTTCGAGTTAAACATTTCACAAAATCGTTAGATCTCAATAATTTCACACTCAAGCGAAAAAATTAATGGACCTTCTAAAACGTTCGAAGAACTAGGTCAAAGTTTCCTGGTTCAGTCAATCAATCCACCGCTCGAAAACATCTTCAACTCCTTCAGAATTCAATGAAAAATGGTCGTTTGCCAGATAGTTTCACCAAAATATAAAATCATTTTTCTCCCAGGATATGAATTCGAAATCACTTTAAAGTATGGCAGAAATAAACCGTCGAAAAATGACTATAATCATTGTTTTGCGTGTCGCATTTCTCTACTTCGTCACCTTTGGGATCACAAATGCAGTGACTGACGAAGGATCAGCAAATAATACAAGGTACAGCTTTTCTCAAAAATATGTGATTGTTTCGTAAACTGCATAAAAAATCTAATCATGATGATTTCTGATATATTCTTTGCGCTATTATTTTAAAAAACCTCATATTTATTACCCCGCAAATGCAATGCATGAAACTGTTCAAATTTTCCCTTCAAACATGAAACCCTACGAATTATTTTCAGGACTCCACCTACAAGCCCAAATACCCCCGAAATTTTACCGAACGAACAAAATATCGACAGGGACAAAAAAACCTTTCTTCGTTTGATTCCCAAAGAAAATGTATCTGAACCCCTCAATCTCAGATACAGAAAAAACATTTCACCCAACACCTTACTTTCACTGAAAGGACACTTTCAGCACAGTAAATCATGCAATGACACCACCATTCCCTCAGAACATTCTAAAAACCTGTCCTCAATCGAAAACGAAAAAAAATCAGATCAACTCACATCAGACACGAACCTTGACCTCAGTTACGAGCCAAGTTCCACAAGCAGTCACAATTCCATTTCTCAACCAAAATATCCCAGCATCAATGAAACCTTCCATTCATACCTAAACAAATTGAAAAAAGATTTCTTTTCAACAATTGTCAGTAACAAAAATTCTAATGAAAAAGTATCGAGAAAACCAAGAGCCAGCAAAGCCCAAGAATTTGTTTGTCGCTGTCTTGATGACGAATGTGAAAACCAAAAATGTATTCCGCAAGAAGATTTAAGTGCAGAAAAGAACCAACGTTTTGTGCGCCAAGATATTCGTCCATACCCATCATACATTATCAACACCGAAGATACCATCCCAAAACCAGTAACTTACACAAAACAAGTTTTATACAGCCCTTTTGTTAACGTTCTGTCCCAAACTCCTGTTGACGATGACCTTCAGCCTTCAGAATTCATAATCCCTTACGTTCCGGATTCGGGGCGTGCTAATTTTGAGGTTAGGAACATCCCTTTGCAACAAAAAGTAGAATACGGAGACAAAAATGTACTCAAACGCCACATTGGGCGTCTGTTCCACCGAATGAAGAATCTCAGACTGAATTCACCCGACGATTATTCGTACTATCAGTTAGACGAAGGAATAGGAATGAAAAAGAAGAAAAGTTCGGATGAAAACATCTTACCAGAACAAATAGCGAAGACCTTAAACGACTTGAATCGTTCTTTTAGAAGCATGACGAATTACATCGATGTTCATATACATCCTATAGACTGTCCTGAACAAGATTGTCCTAAAGAAAATCCGAAAACTCGAGTCACTCCACAGACCTTAAGCATCAGCGAAAGTGAAAAGAAAATGAAAGAAAAGTCTTCCCATGAATCCGAAATGACTGAAGATAAATCCAAGGTCAAAATCGTAGAAAATCCTACAATTATATCACCTATTATGGCACCTTCGTCTACTTTAGAGATTGACGAATCGTCTCTAGCAGCAAGAGAAAAATCTGAACATTCCAAAGAAATGAGTGCTAAAAATCGAGTCGTTTCAGCTCCAACAGATTTTTCTGAAAAGTCAACAATAAATCAGGGTTCGTCAGACAAAACCAAAGCATCCTTATTTAATCAAGGCCTTATAATGATGACAGATCTGAAACCTAGAACGCCAAATACAGAAAATCTGATGATGAATGATTACCCTGGGAATTCAAAATACTTCTCATCTTCAATGGAAGATGAAGACTCGTTGAGCAGATACAAGAGTGGGAGGTACCTACCCAACTTTTCCCGAAATTACAGGACATTGAGACCTCATAGAATTTCCGGAGTGACATTTCTCAACGTCGTCATCAATGACATTGTTAATGATTTTGTTAACGAAGGACGGAACCGTAAACAAAATATGTACGACCACATTTCCGAGTTGGTGAAATCAGGAGACACTGATCTGCTACCTGAGGTTAAAGACACTCCGGTTTTGAAGGATTTGTTCAGGCTGAGACCTGTCCAGAATATGTTGTTGAGCAGGGTTAAAAAGGTCATTCATCAATTTGAACGAATGGCGAATCAAATTTCCACGCAGACACTTACAGATAATGTGATTCAAGAAAATTTGGAAGAATTCATTGCGAACATGCCGATTGTTCATCCGACAGTGGCACCTGCTACAGTGGTGGATGGTGACGAAGAATGGAAATCAAGTTTGATGAAGGATTTGCAAATATCTGAGTCTTCTACGAGGTTTGGTTATCTACTCGATGAAATAGGAGGGTTCATAGAACAGACAGGGATAAGTATTCAAATAGCTAGAAATCCCATAGTGAAAAACGTCATAATAGACACTATTGAATTTGCGTTGAAAAACAATGAAAGGTATGGCGGAGGGAAAAAAGAAATAAGGGACGCTTTGGATTACTATCTTTATCCTGAATTCGGAGCCAGATTGTTGCCTGGGAAAAATATCAGGAAGAAAGAAATTTCGGGAAAACCAGTGACAGAAGCAACTGAAAGAAATTTGGAAATTTCTCGAATTGATGAAAATGACTTGAAAACTTCCAAACAAAGTTTGAGAAACAGATCGACGGAAAAACCTATCGAAGCTATACTTAATTCGGACGACAAAACACCTACTGCGTATTATTCTGAAGAAGGGCTTGTGAATTACATGAATAAACACAGAAATGGAAATATTGGAAGAAAAGAAGAAGAAAGGTTCGATAATTATAGGAGTAGACATCAAAAATGGAATACTGGTAACTCCGAAAATGAAGACAAATCAAAAGTGACAGAAGGTAACTTCAATGAAGTGCCTTCTGACAATAATGTGCAAGAAAGTCACCCTGAAAAGTACTCTGAACCTCCTGAACAATATACAAAATCGATCAATCTTAACTCTGATGATGATTTTGTTCATCCAACAAGGTCAAGACGAACTGAAAATAACTTGAAAACATCGATGAAGCCTCATAATCCAAAAATTATTACGCGTAAACATCTCAAAAATATTCCAGTAGAAACTTCAGACGAATCAAGAGAAGGAAGTCAGAAAAATTTGAGTAACGACTCTAAATATGACGTAGATTCTCGGAAAGTGATGAATTTTGATGATAAACGAGCCAGGGGAAATTTAAGAACTTGGAAAGCATATTCTGGAAAAAATGAAAAAGCTTCAAAGAATTCTGGTTTCAAAGACAAAGCTTTTATAATGTCGGATGAACAATCGAGTCACGAAAGTTCTGATTACTCCACAAAAACTCATGAAGATACGCAATTCGATGGAGATTTGAATTACGACAGTGCAGGATTTCCGAAGGATGTTTCAGTTCTTTCACCAGGAGAGATCAACCAACGTGTGAATGTCAACTTCATGTCAACGACTTCGAGTGGATACGATCCTGAAAATGAAGTTTTGATAACAGAGGGTGAAAATTCCAAAGATTATCATTTATCAGACGAAGATTATTCAGTATCGTCAATAAAAGATCTCCATGACTATACAGAATCATCGTTGCAAGAGACACTGCGAAATTACGAAAAATCACGTGAAAAAAGCGAGAGTTCAGAATACGAAAAAAACGATGATACAGGGACTGAAGTTGAAGATATTTCCAGTTCTCTAAGTGCAGCGGGATCCAACTGGGAAAATGTTGAGAATCAAAAGAAAAATCCGCAAAAAACAGTCAGAACTGAAAAAATTTCAACTATAACACAACCGATGAGTGTGAATTTGTTAACAACGAGAAAACAAAATATGTACCAATCAGAAATGATAAACTCAACTGATCCCAGTTTGTTTTACATCGAAGATAACGTGAAATTGCCTATCAAAATTGAGAAACGGAGTGATAATTCCTCGATGATAATGTTGTTTGACTCGATTTGTGAAAAGGTTCTGAGAAGAAAATGTCCTTGTTCAAGACTTGAAAAGAGGAGCATTGTTAAGAAAGAGAGGAATCTAACATTGGATAATGCGAGATTGAAGAGATCAAACGCTGGGCTCCTCGTGCAAAAATATGAAGTTGAGAACGGTGAAAATAAAACTTTCGAAATTTATATAACTTCACATGACGAGGGGTCAAAATCTGCAGGAAAAAATGAGGATAATGTGAATCTTCTAAATAATCACGGTGTTTTTCCGGTGGATAATGTTTTTGTTGGTGATAAATATGGAAAAGATCGAAAAATTGAGGATGAGAATGACTCTATCGAAGATTTTATAAATATTGAAAAAATTCCAGAGAAAGATCGAGTTCGGATAGTATTGGACGCCGTTAAGAATTTGAAAAGTATGGACCAACGAGATGTGCTTCAGTTGATTGATTTAGTAGAATTTGAACGAAATGATTGAATTAGTTTGTTAGTACGAATGGTGGATAAATAATATGTGTTCTGAAATAGGTTTTCTACGTACACTTTTTTTTGAATACTGCCAAAATGCATTAATTTATATATTTCTCAAATTTTGATTTTCAAAATAGAAAAGATTTTAACTATTAAAATTGTGTAATTTATTTCTAAAAATATCAAAAATGCCGAGAAACTATATGTTACAGCTGTAATATAAAGTCTCATACCAGATATCATACTTTATAAGATTGATAAGTATATAGAACACTTTGAAACAATATACACTATAATTTTTTGTAATTCTATTCAGTCTAACTATCTACTCAAATTCGACTTACTATGAATTTTATATAATTAAGTTTATATTATGAACGAATTATTTTCAAATATTTTGTCGGGACAGCGGCGATGGTAAAAAAATGGGTGATTTTCCAGGTTTTTAATATAAATTTTTTAAGGTCCAACTTTTTAAACGATTCCAACAAATATTCTGCATTTAACTTTTTACTTCTCTTTTTTTGTATGGAGAATATATATTAAAAAACACATATACCTCTACTGAAATAAAAAATTGTCCTCACTTTCCGGAGATTTAAATTTGTTCAACATAATTCACTTTGACTAAAATTATAAAATTACGTGATAGAAGTTGTAGTATAAACACTTGTGGTATGAACAGTACATACATAACAAAATAACAACATACATGACAAATTTCCAAAAAGATTTACACTAAGATAAACAATTCAAAAAGCAGAAGTCCAAAATCGTGAAATTCAAATATTCGCGCCAGAAAAACAATTTGCGGAGCCCTGTCGATAAGAAAGGTTTGATTGGTAAAACAGAGTAGTGGTGCGCAAATTGTCAGACGAGCTGTTTATTATTTTGCTATCAAAATTGTCAAAACGCTGGGAAAATGGGTCTCTTCGGAAAATCTCAGGAAAAAACCCCAAAAGACATGGTTAGTTTCTCCTCCAATTATATTATAAAACAATTTTTCATATTTTTTGTGAGTGTCAAATAGATTTTCTCGTTTTCAAGGTTCAGGAATGGACACATAAATTACGAAAAGAAGGATACCAAATAGACAGACAAATCAGAGGTGAGACGAAAGCAGTAGACAAAATTTGCAAATAAATTTGCGATTCTTTTGGAAATGTAGGGACGAATTTTGCTCATCTTTGTCGATTATCTTATCTAAATTTACCGATACTGACAACAATGATTCATTGCTCATTGCTATTTTAAGAATCGTAAAGAAATTGAGCAATTATTGACTCGAAAATACAATACTATAGCTAATTTCAAAGTCGCAAAATTCGAAAATTGTACAGTGCAAAAATTCGGATGAGAATTTACAAAAATTTTGAAACATTATTCGATTATTTGAACTTTTAAATTGTTGAAATTGTAATTCAAAATTATAAGATTCCATGATATATATATTAATTATCATTCATACTCATTAAATGTTGAATATTATATATATTCCATAAATAAAAGCATTCAAATACAATAAAATCATGAAGTATCAACAATGTATTATTTTTCATTAACAATTCATTAATCAACGATTTTTTATTTATCATTACGTCGAGCTGAACAATTTTTTTTTTTTTAGCAATACAACGCGAAGAAGAAAAAGTAAAACGCTCGTTAAAGGAGGCGGCCCATAAAGGTGACCGGGACATTTGCAAAATTTTGGCAAAGGAAGTGATTCGGGCTAGAAAAGCATGCGGGAAGTTGCACACGTCGAAGGCGCATCTGAATTCGATATCGCTCCAGATGAAGAATCAGTTGGCGACGATAAGAGTTGCAGGCTCGGTGTCAAAATCAACGGAAGTCATGCAAGCCATGCAGTCACTGGTCAAAGTCCCCGAGGTAGCGGCAACCATGAGGGATATGTCTAAGGAGATGATGAAGGCGGGGATAATCGAAGAAATGCTGGACGAAACTATGGAGTCCATCGAAGACACTGAAGGCTTGGAAGAGGAAGCGGACGAAGAAGTTGACAAAGTATATAAAATGGAATTTTGCAAGAATCAAATGTATTTTTTGAGAATTCGACTAAATTGTCAGGTTTTGCGACATCTTCATGATTTTGAAAATTTTTGAAAAATTATTGTTGATTTTTGATTCAAACAAATTATATATACTTTGAAAATTGAAGAAAATTACATAGAATTTGACGGCATTGTTGAGAGTCTCCCAGGATTTCTAACTAAAAGCATAAAATTGTAATCTGTTCGATAAAATATAATTCGAATTTTCATATTGGAGAATGTAGATTTTTAAAATTACGAAAATGTCGATTCAAACACTCAAATTTTAACTTAAATACCAATGATTCATACTTTTTTGAATTTTCATTTATGAATTTCAAAATCATCTATTAATTGTATTGTTAAAGTTTTTGAATGCTAAAACAGTCCAATATTGAGATATTTATAACTTATCTGAGTAGATTTGATTGTTTGAATTTCAGAATTTCAAAATTGGAAAAAAAAAGATTTTAAACCTTTTCGGTAATTTACAAACTGTAAAAAAATTGTGAGATTTAAAAAAAATACGTCAAATTTCCCTAAAATTAATTACACCATGACGATTTTTCAAAGCGTTCCTCACCAATGACTTTTATTTTTTTTTCTTCAGATTCTCTGGGAAATCACAGCGGGGCAAATGGGAACTGCGCCCGATGTAGTGACGGAAACTCCAGGCGCTTCGGTGAAAGCGCAAAACGAAGAAGAAGATGTCGAGGAAGCCGACGACAAAGAACTTGAGGAAATGAAAAACAGATTGCAGAGCTTACGCAGTTGAAGAAACGAAATTTTTTATCAACGATTGAAAAAAAAACTCTCAAAGTATTATGCAGCTTGTCACGCTATGAAGTTTTCGAGATGGACTCGAATGCGTTTTTTTGAGTCACAGATTTTTAACTGAGCGAATGTTCTTTATTTTTGCACAAAAGTTAAAAACAGCGCTAGGTCACGCTCGATGGAGCTAATATATTTTTTAGTGTACGCAATTTTTCCACGACTGTGATTGTACTTCACTTCGCAGCATATTTTTCTTTCTTTTTTTTTTCAATGCAAAAATATTGTCGAGTAACAGAATTTTCGGAGTATATAGTAATGTTTTTTGGTCAGTTTTTCTATCAAATGAGAAAAGTTTATGACTATTGAATAGGTTTCGTTGAGAAGTGGACTGCAAATTATTTCAAATTGTACAAAATAATTATTGAAAACAGTTTTTTTTTTTGGTTCTGAATACTTTCGAATTTACAATTTTTAAATATCTTCAAACCGTTCAATGTTTTATTTTGCTCTGGATTACAAAATTTGGAATTTGAAACATACATTTCGAAATCAACGATGTATTAAATGGTCATTTCAATCTTTAAACTCACGTTTTCTTTTTCTTTTTTTCTTTTTTGGGCGTATAAAAATACATGTTTAAGAAATGATAAGTTGGATTTTCAAATTGTAATACATTATTCAGGACAGATTTTCGGCGAACTAAAAAAATGTCATTTATGTTATTTTCGAGACTGGATTCAGTTTAGGAAATGTGCGAAAATGATATTCGAACTTTCAACTATATAAATGAAATATTTCAAATCTTTTAAATTTCCTTAATTTTTAAAATAAACAAAATTACAACGTTTTAGATAATGATCTACAATTTTACCAACGTACATAGTACATACACGCGAGAAAAAAAATTATATGTGATGCATTTTCTAATACGAATTCAGTCTCGAGTGCACTTTCGGGTGTTGAGCAATGCTTTGTAAATAAATTATAAGTGTAAAAACTTTAAGCTATATAAATACCAAGAATGTTTTGGATTATTGAAAACATTTTTTATTAAGATTATCTTCGATATTATCTTATATTATGCATTCTATTACAAAAATTTATTCGACAATAAAATTTAATCCAGTTGGAAATTTCTTCTGATTATTATTTATATAACCTGAACTAATCAAATATTATTGATTCAATCTATAATATTTGAGATTCTGTAATAGAATCTATAATCTATAAGATCTATAATAGAATTTATAATATCATAGAGAAGGTTGGGTTGTTTCAAAAATCTGCCACTGGCAAAAATTCGCCCTCTAGCGGCAAATTTTGCAACTAATTCAGTGTGTATACATATAATATGTAATACTACACCCATCTCTCGATTTAGTCACATCATCCGTGATTCAGACATTTGATTTAGTAGCGGCGAGAGGGGATCCCACCACCGCGCCCAGTGAGAATAATGTTTTTGGAACGGCTAGTACGTTACATCCATAAATTGTCAATTTTGAATTTCGCGGGCAAGATGGCGGACACTGAGGCGGTATGGTGGGGTGAGGGCAGAAGAGGGGAAGGTGGCTAAATCAAATGTTTTGTCCGCTACTAAATCGAATGCGACTAAATCAAGAGATGGGTGTATTAATATTACATGTATGCGTTGCACATACCATACACACAATTCCTTGGTCACCTTCAGGAGTGTCAGATTTTTCCAATAATAACTGTAATATATAAATTATAACAAACAAATAACAACAATGTTCTGTTTTCCATAATAATGTTTTTATTCATCAACCAGTATTTTATTTACACTTGCATGTACTCTGAAGGTGTGATCGATGTGTCTCAATAATAAAACATTTCATTTTCTAGGCATGGTGGCAAATGCACAACTTTTTTTTGTACATGTGGACTATTGTACATCTCCTATTATATATAATAGGAGATGTACAATAGTCCCTTGTACAATAGTCCACATGTATAAAAAAAAGTTGTGCATTTGCCACCATGCCCTTTTTTCATTTTGAGTTTATCCTGAATTAACGTCGAATAATCGGAATATATACAAGGCGAGTACAGATACGTATCCAAAATAGCACATTTTTTGATAAATGTCGAAAATGTTAACATTCTTTCATCATCCACGAAAATGTACGTATAAAATCAAATTTATCACGTTTTATATTATATAGTATTGAAAATCTTTCGTTTAAATCAATATTTCAAAAGTACAATTGCAGAACAGTCATTTCATCAAATTTTTTGTAAATTTTTATTTACATTTCATGTAGCAAATATTTCAATGTTTCCCATCTGAATTCCAGCAATTCAATAAACAACTATTTATGAAATTAACCAAGTTCGTAAAATACCTCAAATTGCCCGTGCAGGTATCTCAAAATGTATCTCTTTCCAAAAATATTACTGTCATGTTTCTGCTCTTCGTCCAATTTTGCACAACCAATTTTTCAACACTCGAAAAACCTCAAAAAATTCACCAGCAACAACATAATTTCAAGGACATTGCATATTTTGTCAAACAAATCTGTTCCAAAAATCCGTCACATTTTGACAGCTCCTTCCTCTCTCAATTTTTTTCTCGATAAATCAACAGAAATGTTCCACTAGCAAAATATTCAAAAAATCACCTCAAAAGATTGATATACAAAAATAATCTTCACACCTGCAAAGATAAATATCTAAAACAAAACAACTCAAATTTGAGCCATATGGTACCGAGGACAAATAAACCCCCAAAAATTTACAACTTGTCTATCACCTGGTTAACTATGTAAAGTTTGACCTTAGCTCTTGCTTTTTTCGGAAGCTTACACATGTGCGGCTTCAGCTTTCTCAGGAATGTCCGGAGCTCGGAAGTTACGGGGAAAACTGTCTTGCGAGTCCTGGGGCTGATATGTTTTCTGACCCTTTTTGTCTTCCTTGGTGTCGTCTCGTAACAGTTCTCCTAGAAATAATCATCACTATTATTCATTATGTACATCAATGATCAGGAATGGATAATTATTAATTTGCCAATGCATTATTAATTTACTAAGAGGGTTGTTGCACTTTTTTGATTACGTAATTTCATGATATTTTCAGGTTTTCCAGCACATCGATCTCCAATAAGTTTTTTCTAAACTTCAAAAAACCAAAGTTTTTAAATTTTCGACCAAAAATGCTTCAAAACTCCAGAACTTATGGAATTAAAAAAGTCATTATCTCCCAACCTCCTCAACAGAATTTTCAAAATAAGCCTCCTTCTTGAAAGTGTCCTCCAGCTCAATTTCCTCCTCTTGGATCTCGATCCCCTCCGTCAGAATTTCTTCATTCGGAAACTCCACAAGGTCTGCGACGATCTGATGTGTCGAAGCGTCGTTCACGAACTCGATAGGAATATCCGAATTCGCAAGTTCGAAAGTCTCCACCACCTCCGCATTTCCCTTATCCTTTTCCTCAAACTTCTTCACAGCCTTCGGCGATTTATTGTCCAGATGATTCGGCAGGTCAATTTTAATAAGAAGACCCGGTGGAATGCTAGACAAACTTCGAACTCGAATCGGAGTCCCCAGGTTCGAAATGTCGCCAGTGAAAGGCAAAATAACGTTGCTTAACTCGTTTTGGGCGTTGTTTCCAAAATTTTGGGTGATCGTGATTGGCTGGTAAGCCCACTTGGACGGCGGCAGGGGAAGTTTTTGGGGCTGGTTGTGTTGGGTTTCAACTTTCGGAATGTTGATGCAGATGGGTCGACGCGATTTCCCCCTCTTTTTGGCCAATGGGGCTGGTTTGTTATCGACCTTGGGTTTTTTGCTGGATACAAGAGGGCGACCTATCTTTCTTCGAACGTCGCATGGATTTTCTTGGTTCTCGTCGTCGTTGAGCGCGATCGGGTCCTTCTGAAGGGCGAAAGGGTCCCGGATCGTTGGGACCGCGTCGCAAGGACCGACTTTGTGAAAACTTTGTCCAGCTTCGAAATGTTTCGAGCACAAAACGAGTTTTCGGATCTGGTTCGGTGACATTTTCAAAAGGTCCTCGCGGCCCAGGAATTTACACCATTTCAGGCACCTGTGGATTTAAAATTGTTTGTGTACATATTTTACACAGACACAAAACTTAATTTCACAAAGTACAAAAACGGTAAAATTTTGAAATTTAAATTTCTCAGTATTTAAATTTGGGAACTGCTATCTAAATTAAAGAATTTCTCTAATTCCTGATTTATCTTCACCTGCCAATTTCATATGCCGGGAACGGATGAAACTTGTACTTTTCCAGCTTGTTCATAGGATGCGATCGCATCCGGTTACAAGCTGCGCAAGCCTGACTTTCCAGGACTGCTGCAGACAGAGGTGGATGACTAACTTCATCCTCCACTTCCTTGTGTACATCGACCTCGACCATGGTCTCAAGATCGTTAGAATCGTTAGGGAAGCGGATATTCGGAACCGCATAGTCAACGAGTCGACCTTGGTAACATTCCATGAACTGCGACGAGTCAAAATGCTTCGAACAAATGTAACAAAATAGAATTTCCTTCCTGGTCAATCTGTAGTATGAGTCGACGCCGACGAAATCCAGCCATTTGAGACAACGGAACTCTTCTCCTGGGAAATGGTGGAAAGTGACGCCATCGTAATCTGGGCCTGGGGGTTCTTTCCGGCTTCGACCACAAAGGACGCAACTGATGTGGTACAAACTTTGTTTAGGGTCATAAACTGACGGCACTGCTGTGCAGTTTAGTCGGTCCCTATACTCATTCAGGAAATCTTTAGCCTAGAAATAGATAAACAATTTTTTATTTTAAGGGGAAAAAAATTTCTTTGATGTGTAACTGAACGCTTAACTGAACCTGGAAACATTTTAAATTTTGCTGGATTTTCCTGATTTCTTGGAAAATTTTTCAACTTATGCATTTTTTGGAATGAGAATGCAAGTGAATAATTTGGAAATTTCAGAACTAAATGGTAGAGTATTACTGAAAATTTATGGATAATAAAACATTAAATATAAGAACAATATTGAAAACTTTCATATTCATTTTCTGATTTCATAAAATGTTAACTGATTTGGCCTGTGCACAATGTATAGAATTGTTAAAAATGGCAAAATCTCACCTGAAAATGTTTGCAACACACCATTCGTTGCAGAAGTTGTTTTTTGGTGAGTTTGTAAAGGTCTTCGCGGCAACAAAATTCGAGCCACTGTATACAGCGTTGATCGTCATTCACTGGGAAACCGAAAAAGACGTAATCTTCCTCGCGATTGTTGGGATTCATTCGTGAGCGACCACAAACCACGCAAGGATGCGGCATTGTCAATAAAGATGATTCTGTTCTAGATAACAAATAAAAAATGTTATTTTTGTAAACGTATTCATTATAAATAATAACCCTAAGATATCTATCTGCAAATTTTAGCTCATTTCTAATAAGTAAACAAAAATATAATTTGAATTCAAGAGTTGTAAAACATGCAAGCTGAAAATCCAATATATAGCAATGGGAAACATTTTCGTACGTTTTAAAAATTTTAACAAGTGTTTTGTCACACATAAACTTCCATCATAAGCAAAGTTGGGAAAGATATTAATTCAATTGGTTTGTTTAAACAACGGATCACTCGTTTTTTTTCAACTTTTTATTAAAATGACAGTAACAAGGTAACTAACCTTTGGATCCTGTTCTGAAGTCAGTGATTTATGCCATTGTACACTAAAACGTTGAGCAGTGATTTTTAAAATTTATTCAGTAAAAGCCTTGCTATCATTATTTATTACTAATTTAAAAAACAAAAACTGAAATGTCAAAAGGCCAAGGCAAAATTAACATGAATTGACAGTGACAATTTGTGACAATTTGGCAGTTGCGCGCGCCGCACGAAACATACACAGCATTCACAAAATGGACTTTTATAGTCATCCAATATGGCAATTTTCGATTGATTACAAAATGAATTCATGAAAAATCACACTTCGTAAAGTAAAATCATCAAACAAATATTGCATTGCAATATTTTTGTATGTAATACAGCATTAAATTTAAATTATTTTCTTGTTTCAGGAATTCTGCTCAAAAAATAGTCCGTGTTTTTTAACAAGAAAACTGTATTTTATACAGGAGCGTTCATTTCCAGCCAATCAGAAATGAACTTCTAAAAGCTTCCCCAATCAAAATATTCGAATTTGAAAATTCCTGTATATGCATACAAACAATCCTGTCACCAACACAAATGTGGAATTGAACACAATTGTGCACAATTGTAAACAATTATGCCCAAGTTCGATGTAAAAATGACCGGGATTTTTGTTTTTTGTACGGTGCATAATTTTTCCAAGTGTTAAAATGAAGTTCTTCTTGGACATATGCATTTTTTGCATTATTTTGCGAGTGCGAAGCGAGTCTCACGGTCTTACAAATGACACGGGAAAAAGGTGTGAATTGTCGCTTTGGTTCTTTCTTTGATGTGCCGCCGTTCCTTTTGTACGAAAGAATATTTCGAAATTCTCGCGTAAATCGCATGTTTTTCAACAGAATTACTATTTTTCATTAATTCATACTATCTGCAGTTTTTTTAAGAAAAAGGATACGGTTTTAAGTATTCGATGAATTTTGTAGTAATCATTAAGTTTTGTAATTAGTTACTCGGTATCGTTTTATTTATAACTGTTAAATATATTTCGGAAATTTTTTTGTTTTTTCATTTATGAAAGTAATGTAATGAATATCTTCGAATTTGAAACAATTTTTGAATTGAATTTACAGAGAAGGGAGGAATTTTGATGATTCGGGGTCAACATCAGCCGATCTCCCAAAGACTAGTGAAGTTATAAACAATAAATATAATCACGGTTTCAAGGAACCTAATCTTAACAGATTTCGTTCTCAACGAACTGATTTTCAAGGAATATGTGAGGTATAACATACTGGAACAAAATTAATAAAAATTAATTCAAGAAAAAAACAGAAATTCGTATCAACATCTTCGAAGGGACAAAACTTGAAAAATACAGTCCACTAAATTTGGCAAAACATGATATCATCAATTTGTAATTTTCCAGGTTTATATAGGAGAAGTATGCGCGGATTACGTCAAAAACCAATCCATTTACATACCACATCCTCTCACTCAAAAAGTTTTGGAGGAAAAGCTTAACCAAGCTTTCAGAGTCATCAGTTTTTCAACGTAAACAATTTTAGATCTCTTCAACATTATATTTCGAATTTTAATTCAAATTTAATTTAACTCAAAAATAATATTCAGTATAGAATATAATATTGACTTTTAAATACAACTCAAATTTGAACTAGAATATTTATATCTTGAAGATTCAAATATATTCATACATTAGATTTTGAATTTTAATTCAATTCAATTCGACTTGTATTTAAAATTCAATACTATATATTTTTATATTGAATATTATTTCTAACTCAAATTTGAACTAAAATATTCATATCTCAAACATTCAAATATATTCATATTTGTCAGTCACAATATCAAATAAAAACAAATTCCTTAATCTAAAATTTATTTTTCCACAGAGAAATCTCCAAAAACTGCGTAGGCTACGCAAAACCCTCTTTGTGTTTTTCTGCCTTCCCAATTTGTCGAGATCCTGTGAGAAATCAGAAAGCAACAATCAGCATAGATTTGTTCAACCGATTGAGCACCAACAATGGCGACGTTTTGAACAATGAACAAGATAACGACGACGTCGACGATTTCTCAAAACCATCGATCGATTACCCGATTCGCCTAAGACGTCATTCCCCTCAGGAATACGTACCCAAAGACCACAATCGAAGGATAATCGCTCAAACTTATGGAAATTTACGCCCAGGGTACAAAAATGATCTGAATAACAGGTTGAGGAGGATCTGTCGAGAAGAATGTGAAATGTTGGAAAACGAGTTGTGTCGTAAAGAATATGCTATTGCGAAAAGACATCCCCAAATCGGGTTGCAAGTTCCTTTGGTTGAGTGCTCGGATTTACCCGAGCACGATCACGACTGTTTATCTCTGGGGATTCCGACTGTCAACGATGTGAACGAAAGTATGTTTGGAATGTTCAAGAGACTGAAAAACAATTGCGAAAATGAATATATTACGTTGTATGCATTGATATATTTTTTGAATGATTTTGTTTTAGATGAAGATTGTTATGGAGGAAATGGAGCTTCGTACAGAGGAGCAGTTATGTTCAGCGAAACAGGAAAACAATGCATGAGATGGTCGCATCAAATGCAGTTTCATATATCCGATTATTCTGAATTGGCGAAAAATTCGTATTGTCGAAACCCAGGAGGGAAAGAAGTTCGACCTTGGTGTTACGTGGATTCTAGCAATGGGATGAAAAAGGAATTTTGCATCATAAGACCATGCTGTAAATTTATTTCTTTTTTATTCGTATGATAAATGTAGCGACTCAATAATGATTTGTCTTGTGAATTTCAGTAACTCATAAATGGATCTACACGATAATCACATTAGTTCTTTTGGGAGGATTCGCCATTATTCTGATGTGTTACTGCTACTGCTACCAAAGTAGAAAACTTCTGAGGCAACCAAATTATTTACCTTCGAACAAAGTAAAGTCCAAGTTCTTAATTTTATGCATTGTGAATGAAAGAACATATTCACTATTGCAATATATTTTTGTTAGATGATGACAGCAGTCGAATGCGACGAAAACATTTATGACGGAAAATGCGGAAACGTTCAACCGGTCGAAATGAGTATGCTTCTTGCTGGATCGAGCAACCAAACCAACACTTTGTCGGGAACTTTGAGAAGTAAATGTAGCACGATAAGCAGGAATTCTGAGAATCCGAGAGTTCCCAGATACACAGTTGACAAAATTGTGTTTTTCGAGGAACTTGGAGAAGGAGCTTTTGGTAGGAGAAATTGTCTATGTGTTTTTTGGTCTTGTAATACAAAACCGAGAAAATAATTGTTGGCATAAATGTGATATCCTTTTGTAGTTTTAAAGTTTTTGGATTTTTGATAGTTTGGCAAATTTAAACAAAAATTTTGGAATCCAACTTCATATTTGTTCAGAATTTCAAGAAATTTTGTTCATTCTGAAAAACCTGAAATAAATTGATGGATCATTTACAGGCAAGGTGTTTCGTGGCGAATTAAAGATACCAGGAAAATCGAAGGAAAAGATTTTCGTGGCAGTGAAAACATTGAAAGAAAACGCGAGTGCGAAGACTCAAAATGATTTTCGCAGAGAAGTGGATCTCATGACGGATCTCAAGCACCCAAACATAATTTGTTTACTCGGCGTCGTTCTTACGGGGGAACCGATGTGCATGCTTTTCGAGTACATGACTCAAGGCGATTTGCACGAATTTCTCATTCGACATTCTCCGAGATCTGGCACGCTCACAAAAAAAGAGGAAAACAAGATTTTGAAACAACCCGATTTTTTTCACATTTCTGTACAAATCGCGTCTGGTTTGTATACAATATTTCTAGATTGTATAGAAGACAATTATCGACAGACTGTAAACTTCGTGATTTTAATTACAAACTTAGAAATTCATAGTCTGTTAACAATTCTTTTTTTTTTTTTTTTGCTAGAAGGAATTTTTTTTCATCACATAACAATGTTTTCAGGTATGGAATATTTAGCAAACAACCACTACGTTCACCGTGACTTGGCAGCGAGAAATTGTTTAGTCGGAGAAAATTTCACCGTCAAAATATCTGACTTTGGTTTGTCGAGGGACATTTACAGCAGCGACTATTACAGAGTGCAGTCCAAAAGTTTGTTGCCAGTTCGGTGGATGCCACCAGAAGCAATACTGTACGGAAAATGCACGACTGAATCTGACGTTTGGAGCTTTGGGGTCGTTTTATGGGAAATTTTCAGTTACGGTTTGCAGGTACTTGACCTCAATATTTGTCCTCTAGTTTATTTACTTCCTTTTGAACACCCATTAAATGATCGAAATTAATTTTTGTTTTCTTTCAGCCTTATTATGGTTACAACAACCAAGAAGTAATAGACATGATAAGGTCTAGGCAACTTTTACCATGTCCCGAAGACTGCCCGGCAAGTGTTTACGCTTTGATGACCGAATGTTGGCACGAAGTTGCCAATTCCAGGCCTCAGTTTCAGGAATTGCACAATCGACTGCACAATTTGTACGTTAATTTGAACCCGGAGGGACAGAGCCAAAATTTACAGACAAAACCCAATTCACCGGCAATGGCAAAACTGAGAAACCCGGAGTCGAGGGACGAATTGGAAAAAACGAATCTCAATGTGAACACGCAAGATAACAAAAAATATTGTTCCGCTAAATTATCGTCTTCTGCGCTATTGAATGAAAGCAACGACTCGAATGATCGATTAAATTGATGCAAGTTCATGAATAATTGCCTATCTTTGGGGGAGGTTATGCATGATCGGAATGCAACGATTTTCAGGGTATCTAAAAAAGCAAAAACAAAACTGGTTTTTACGTTTTTTGGAAAAGTCTTGGGAAAATCTTCCAAATTTTGCAATCATAAAAATCAAATGTAGAAGTTGGTGGAATTTTGAAATTTATCGATCACTGAATACCCTGCTGATGTTTAATGAACAAGAAATATGTGATATTCGTTTTCTTCATTGTAAATTTTCGCACATTTCACACCAAATTTTGGTCCTCATTTCGTAGCCTAGAAAGTTGACTTTGTTCCTACATAAAAATCAACTATTTTTATTGTTGATTGAAAGTGTACTTTTTCTTGAATTCTTGAACTCATCCATCAAGAAATGAAGAATCTGCGTTACATGTAGAACGGGAATCCTGCCAAAAATTTTATACATCGATTTATGTGTATACTAATAATTATTACATATTCGTAATATGAATATTTGTGTACTGAACAGAACTGTGTGAATGTTGAAAAATATGCATTGGATGTTTGTAATCTCACAATGTATTTTAAGGCAGTTTGGAACACACATTTATTTTTAACCTACAATTTCGTATAAATTATTAATTGTAGCATTTTTATTTAAAAAATTAAAATATTCGTGGATTATTTTGTTTTTTTATAAATTTAATTGTTGAATTGGAAAAATTGTAGGTTAAAAATCCATTGCTTTTTTCAATTTTGGTGCAAAACAAGATTTCAAGTAGGTGCGTAATTTGTAAATTATTGTACTAATTTATGAATAAGTATGACGATGAATAAGTTTTTGTATTATAAAATTAATTTTACAACATAGAATCGTAAATTTTATCTCAAAGAAAACTGATACAGTACATTATAACATAAAATAACTCCACTGTGTCAATTCTACTCAATAGACAATTATTATCAAGACCGAGAATTTTGCAAGATTGCGAATCCAAGAAAAGAACTGTTCACTTCGTCTAAAATAATTTTCTGTACAACTTTATGTTACTAGAGACGCATTTATTTATAAGTTATCAATTTTTCGTTCTAGAAAGATAAAAAAATTTTTGCTCATAGCGAAGATTATGGTTTGTACTTATATTTGAATAATTAATCATGCGTAGCGTAATTTTTTATAGGCGATATTTTACAAATTGTTTTCTGTATTTTTGAAGTCGTTTTTAATCATGTATATGTATAAAATCATTCACAAATAAATATAAGATTAATGTCATTTATTATTCCGATCCTTATTTTATCCACTTCAATTTAAATTTATTGTTTTTTTCAATGACAGAAACTTGAATGTTTTCAGATTTTTTTTTTCATTTGTTTAGAGTGTAAGATTTATCATCATTCCTCTCTGATAAGAAACAATGTAAAAAATTTCGCAGATACCACAAGAAAAAGTATTCTATCCAAAAAAAAACCGAGAAAGTCAAGAACTTGCTTTTCATCGAGATAAGCAATGAGAACTAGGTGAATAAGACATTCCATTTTCACGTTTGAACGTTTGAAAGAAACGAAAAAATTTGCAATAGTTACAAAAAATGCCCAACAAAATATTTTCAGAACTTGATATGAAACGATGAATTATTTCCCGCATGTTGAAAGTAAAAGCCAACGATGATTTATCAAGCTCGTATTTAGTACAATGTTGAGTGTAAGTACTCGGAAAATGCTTTTTTGATAAAATGCAACCTAGTTATTGCACAGTAATCGAGATAATCTGATTCTTAGCGAGTATATAATTGTGCGGAAACAAAAATTTGCAACAGTTGGCATCATGTCTTCGAAAGCAGTGGTCGTGGGAATTTTTTTCCTGATATCATTAGCAACTGGTAAAACTTATATTTTTGAATGTAATTGCGGTGGATTATGATCACAATTTTGGATTTTTTTTTTTATATTTGATCTTCAAATAGTAAAATCGTTAAGTTTAAACAATTTGAAAAATTTTTAAGGTCTTTCAAAAATTCAGATGAGAAAATTTCAAAATAATATCAAGTTCATAAAACTAAGTGTTTCTCGAAGTCCTCGATATCTCAACAATTTTAGAAATTTAGCGGTAATATTTAAATTACACGGTTTGAAATGTTGTATAAAGGGAATTACGCAAAATTAATAAATTTATGGAAACCTTTAAATTTTATAGTTCATGATAAATATTGATGAATTGGGTAAATGTGAATGAAAAATCACGAAATTCTTGAACTTCGTAAGTAGTTAAAAATGGTTCGAAAATACCAATTTTTTCATTAGGTTCTGCTTTTTTACGAGTTTAAAATAATCGAACATATTCGATAATTGTCAACAATTTTTGAAAAATTTGATTCTTTAATGTATTTTTGATTAATTTCAGGTAATTCTTACATAGGATTAAGGGTACCTGATTTAGAAACAAGAATCGTCGGTGGAAAAAATGCTGCCCCAAATCAATTTCCGCATCAGGTACTAAATTCTGAATTATGAAACGAAAAACAAATATTTTTAGAAAAAATAAATAGATTTCATCCCCCCCCTCCCCCTAATTCGGAGAGCCGCCTGGAAAATTTATTTCAAGTAATGAATTTATAGTAATACATTAATTAATTTCTCACAGACACGATAATTAATAAACGAAAATTTAAAAGAATTGAATTTTTCGGAAGAAGCTGAAGAAGCTTAGTCGGATCGGAAAAAAATTCTCAGTCCATCAGAATGAATGAAAAATATTCCAGTGATCAATGAAATCAAATCGGACTTGTAATTTCAGAAACTTCGTAATACTTGTACTCTGCGCTATCTGTACTTTTCAATTTTTTTACCTATTGACAAATTCGCATATCATCAAATTTGAGAAACGTTGAGTTTTTGAATTCTTATCACGTTCCGACTTCGAAATCGGAGGAATTTGAAACAATTTTTCAAAGAGATCAACATTATTTTATAGCTATCTCTTCAGTGGGGATTTCCCCCAATAATACCCCATATGCATTTCTGCGGGGGTTCACTGATAGATGCAAACTGGGTCGTGACAGCAGGACATTGCATCAAAGCGATTCCTATCATTGGTTCTGTTGTTATCAAAGCCGGAAAACACAACATTTCTGTCGCAGAAAGTACCGAGCACACAAGCAGACTGAAGAAAAGTTTTATTCATCCTAATTACAAAGGGTAAGAATCTCTGAATTTTTCTACAACTTTTTTTTTTTCTACAACACGAAAAAAATGACACTTTTTCCCAATGTTTCAAGGGTAAAAAAGTGTTCTTTTCACACAAGTGAAAAAATCGGTCACTTTTCACATGCAAAACAGTGAAAAAACCGTCACTTTCTCAAGAACTATTCATGAACAATATTTTCGTAATTTTGAATGACCTAATAAAAATTTTTTCAATTACAAAGGGTAAGAATCTCTGAACCCACTAAAAAAATAATAATAATAATCAAAAAATGTAAAAAGTGACCGATTTTTGAACGACCATTTTTCTATAATTAGAGAAAAAATGACAGTTTTTCCCAATGTTTCAAATGTAAAAAAGTGTTCTTTTGACATAAGTGAAAAAATCGGTCACTTTTCACACGCAAAAAAGTGTAAAAAAGCGTCACTATCTCAAGAACTATATAAGAAAAATATTTTCGTAATTTTGAATGACCTAATAAAATTTTTGTTCAATTGTAGAGGCGTTGCTCCATACGATATTGCACTCATAAAATTACGAAAACCTTTCGTTCTCAACAAAAACGTTTCCGTAATAAAACTCCCGAAAAATGGATCCATACCGAGCGGGAATTCGATTTTGTCTGGATGGGGCTCAATTTCTAACACGAGCAGACCCTTAATGCCCAAAATATTGCAATTCGCAAATTTGCCCGTGGTAAATTTGGACACTTGCAGAGAGGCTATTGAATCCATAGCGGGGAAATCGCCTTTGCACGAAACTAATGTTTGCACCGGACCTTTAACTGGCGGTTACTCAGCGTGCAGTGTAAGTAAAATTTGTGTAAAACACAAGTACGGAAAGTATCAATTTTCAAGCCTTGGACACATAAAAATACTTCGAATCAAAAATCTCCTGAAATACTCATCAAATTTTTCGAAGTGGTCGATATTTTACATTTGTTTTTTCAACCATAAAGAATAGACGTTTCTAAAATTATGAAATTTCATGTTTTTTGGCAGATAAAAAATTATTCGATATTTATTGATTTTTGTTAATGTAATTTTAATTTTTAGGGCGATTCTGGAGGACCTTTGATATTAAATAGCAACAATTCGTCTGAATTAATCGGAATTGTCAGTTGGGGAATTGTTCCTTGTGGTAAAAAATATTATTTACGTATGAAAAACTATTTATATAATGTTTGTAAAAATTCTGCTTGTTAATTTATAGGTAAAAAAGGTGCACCTTCTGTCTACACAAGAACATCTGCATTTGTTGACTGGATAAAAGACACGATTCAGAAAAATTCCTAATTATTGACCTAATTTACATTAAAATAATGCAACCAATGCAATAATGTAAACAAAACTAACTAAAAATCGAAAACATGGAAATGAACAAAATTTCAAGTTGGAATTCATTTCGCATCTTTCATTTGTTGCTGCGCCGAAAAATTGACTCAATTAAATCTCGCAATTCAATAAAATTACAGAAACGACTCAATTATGGGAAAAATTGAATTGGATAATTTCTTGTGGAATCTTGTTTTAAATCAAAAGTTGGAACGAGTGGAAAATTGTTTTTGGATGTTTGGAGAATTATCAGTTAGTTCAATTTATTAACGGAAAAAATATAATTGATTACTTGTTTATTCACTCTGGTTTCTCGGGGAAAGCCACTTTTGGTTTATGAGAAGTCTCAGATTCGTTTTTGCTGGACTTATTTGACCGGAGAATTGCTCCTGGACTAGGATAGGGCCTCATTTGGTACAAAGGCCCAGAAGCTGTTGGGTCCACTCCCGTTTTTGCTTCGTTATTTCGAGCCAAACCGTCCGACCATTTTCCTCTGAAAAATTGAAACAAATTGCTATTTAAATCAACGTAAAAAGAATTTTCAAGTTTTCGAATCAAAATTGGTGAGTTTTCCAATCTGAGCAGTCAAATTTGCATATTTTCAAAATGTTGGGTTGAAAGTAATGCTACTTTAAAAAGTCGTCATTTCCAAATTTGGAAAATTATTAAAACGTTATTTCGAAAATTTTTCTACTTTCTGTATTTTTAAATTTACAAATCGTCGAATTGTAGAAACTCTAGAACTGAATTGCGAGATTTTCCAGTTTTTAAATTCAAAGTCACGAATTGTCAGTTCCACAGAATGTTGTGAATTTTTCGGAATACAATTTGGATATTACGGAATTTTCAAAAACGAGAATATTAAATTCACCTTCTGAAAATTACTAACATTGGTTCACCTTCAAATTTTACAATCTTAAAAACCTCAACTTTTCAGGTTTTGGAATCTTCAAAATTTTGTGCTTCAAAAAGTCATAATTTCTGAATTTGAAAAATTATTAAAACGTTATTTCGAAAATTTTTTTAATTTCTGTATTTTTAAATTTACAAATCGTCGAATTGTAGAAACTTTGAAACTGAATCGCGAGATTTTCCAGTTTTTAAATTTAATGTCATGAATTGTCAGTTCCACAGAATTTTGTGAATTTTTCGGAATGAAATTTTGATATTACCGAATTTTCAAAAATAAGAATATGAGATTCACATTTCGAAAATTACTAACATTGGTTCACCTTCCAATTTGTTGAATATTCTAGACACTCATAAATACTTTTTAATTTGTTGAAATATTTTACGAAATCATGTTTAAAAAATCAATAAAGCAATAAGAATTATTTCAAATTCTATACTCTAGTCTGAACAAAACTTCTGATTTTTTTTTTGTTTTTTGTATAATCATTCGACACTTTCTCGACTAATAACTGAAAAAAATTACCGAGGAATGTCACTGTAAGATGCAGGGTCCATAGGATCCAGAGGACGTTCTTTTCTGTCCTTTTCCCTTTGGCTCTTTTTTTCGTTTTTGTACCTTTCTCGAGACTCAATTTTACGGTCTTTTTTCACTTCTACCTCGTCGACCTGTAAAAATTCAACGTTTTCAAAAAGGAAGAACCAGCCAAATTGAACTTCCTGCCTCCATAGGTTCACTTCTGACAATATATAATAAAATTTTTCAATTTGTTAGGCATATTTAATTGTAACGAACATTGAATAGATGAATAAAAATAAATTGACCTCTGTCTCTTGATCGCTGGCACTTTCTTCGCTGGACAAATTATCATCTTGATCGCCAGCTTCGAGATGCAATTCTTCTCTCAATTGAGATGCTGGTTGTGAAATTTGACATTTTGGATGATTTGGTGGCAACCAAGAAACAAGATCTGACGCCATGTCCCAGTAATAGTGTTGCCCCCTATTTATTTTGAAATAATAATAAAATTATTGAAATATTGTATATAATAAAAATCAAGAATATTTGATATAATTATTTTTACAGTATACATACTTAAAAATTTTCATTTGTTTCTACTGTAGAAATTTGCAGGCATTCAGTGTATTTCAACAGTTGAAAAACATTGAATATAAAATGAAAATATATCAATCAAGTTTTTTAATGGAATCAGTTTTCACAATTTTTGAATATTCTATAATTACGACAGAAATTTCATTAAGTTTTACGTTACTTTTCTGAATCATCCTGTATTTTCAAGTATTCGAATTTTTTCTCATTTGAGAAATTTTTGATCAATTGTTTGCACGTTTTTGAATTTGCTAAGCATTTTTCGATATTTCTGACAACAATTTTTACGAATTTATAAGGATTTCATTCATTCAAGAATGTTAATTTTGAACATTTGGATAAACTTTTTTTTACAAATGTGACTAAAAGTTTTCCTAAACTCAATTACTCTCGAACATTTTTGACAAATTTTTTTTTTCAAGCTATGTTACGAGCATGAATAAATACATTCAATTTTGTAACGAACATAAAAATGTTGAAATTATGGATTTTGGTTATTCCAAATTTTTGTTTACGCAAATGGAATTCTTTAACACATCATTTGATTTTTTTGCATATACCATGATACCCATGATAATAATATACTTACGATCCTGGATCGTACACAGCTTTCCAAGCTTCTGGCAAAGGATATTTTAGCAACATTTTCATTTGTCGTTTTGTATATTTTTCCAAAGGCTGTGGTTGCCCAGCACCCCAAATTTCCTTGCATTTGGCTGAACATTCGTGATATATATTGTACTTGTTTCGACAACTATTATAACCCTGTAAAATTTCAATTAGTTTCAAAATAGAATACACATTAATTACTCAAATATTAAAAAATATCAAACTGGAGAATAAATATTCCAAAAAATTGAAAAGTTTAGATAAGCTCAAAATTTTGGAAATCTGTCAACATTTTTACATACGTAATTCTTGAAATTTGATATGTTAAAATTGAATACTGAAAAAAAACTCAGAAATTATGTACTGATTTGGGAAAATCATTAAAATAAAAAAAAAGACGCGAAATGAAAATAAATCCTAGAAATTGTAAAAAAATTCCTAAAATGTTTACAAAATAAATGTTATTCGATGATTTACGTGTATAAACATCAAGTTTTCCACTGACAATTCGACAATTTTGCACGTACCATGAATTTTTGGGAAATGTCGATATCGCTGATGTCTTCCCTGAAATTGTCGTAATCTTCGGCTATGACTTCTTCGTGGACCCTTTTTTTAGCTTCTTTTTTTGCAGATTCTATCATGAAAATTCAATGAAAACCGATAATAAAAAATTAATTACACCTAATTTTCACGATATTTACGAACGTTAATGTAGGTGTTACCATTTTTTTCAGGTTGCGGAAGAAGTCCTCTCTTTGCGAGACGAGCAGCTAAAGCTGGTGGAAGTGGCATCTTGCAATAATTTGTATTAAATTTTGTACGTTTTTCAATGCAAATTGAACGTTTTTTCACTTTGTGTCATTTTATTTACAAGAGAAACGTCAACAATATAATTGTCAAAACACTGTGTGTGAATATCGATCGCTTTCGATATATATCGAAAGTACGCGTGTAGCGATGCGAAACTATGTACGGTGGTTGTTGTTGGGAGAACCAACCCGATTTGTGCTTCCTCTGCTAACCATCACGAATCTGACATCAACCGTAGTAGCAGTTAGAACCATTTTTTTTTTATTCACCAAAACTTCCAGGAATTTTTTCATTTCACTATTTTAATTTCTCCGATTTCATTTCTTTGGAAATGTCCGACCTCAAAAATTTTTACTTTAATCTAGTTAACAACTTTTATAATACACAATAGCTATCCCTAACCTGAAAATTTTTTAAAATTTCGAGCCATTCTGTGCGTGAAAAGTGAGCAACCAAAAATTCGTTTCATTTTTTTAGATATAGATTATATTTAATTTTTCAGTGACTTGACAAGATGCCAAGAATGATAAGATTTGTAATTGCTAATTTTCTGCATTTGAATCCCTAAGTCTCAGTTTTTCGATTAGAATTCGAAAATTCACAAATTTTTTATGCTTCAAATCTTTCCACGTTCTTCACATAAGGTATTTTCAAATCTCCCGCTTAAAATTCCCCTTTTTACCGACGCGGCCTTTTTTACCGACGAACCGTGAATAATATCCGCCATTGTTGTTTTCAATGTAACTCGAGTATAAATATCGTGCAATTACGACGCATTTAATTGTAGTGGCAGTTAATCAAAATAATCACATAACGCTGTTATCGTAGTATGTATGATAAATCGTCGACTGCAAAAAATTCCGTTCGAACGTTCTCTGCTTTTACATAATTTGCATGAGTTCGTCGTACTTCGCTGTGTAAAGCCCGTACTGGAAATTGCCTTTTTCTATAGGTAACGACGACCTTTCGGAATTGGAGCAATGTTTATTGTTTTTAGTGTGATGCGATGTTAATTTTCACTATTCCAGATTTTCAGTCGCGTTTCGAGGTATCATATGATCCAGGATTTTTCGAAGGTTGTCAGATTTCGGGTTTGATCATGCCAAGCAAGAAAAAAAAATATAATGCTCGTTTTCCAGCCGTAAGTGACAATGTTTTGTTTGTATTTGTTTTTTCGCGTGCGAATTGTTTTTGTGGGAAGGTAATAAAGTGAATTCCTAAATTTTGAGAGTAAAAAAACGCTAGAAAAGTAATTACTAATTTTTTTTTACTTAGTTCAAAAATTTTTTACGTTTTTATTCTTTAAAGTGAGTTTTAAAATTTTGGAATTTTCTTTTTTTATTATGAAATTAGTAAGTCGTAAAATTCGGACTGTTGCTATTTTTAAGAATTTTTGATTTTTTTGATTTCGAAGTAAAAATCATGCATTAAGATCATTTTTGAATTTTATCTTCAACATTATTGCTAGAGTTTTCAGATTTTCATCATTATAATATTGAAGGCGATTTTTGACATTTTTTATTTTTTTTTCCATTATGTAATTAATGTAATTAATGAAGTTCTGATTTTTTGTTCTCGAATTGTCGAATTCAATCAAAGTTTTTAGTTTTTAAGTTGAACTTCGAACAATTTATCAAATTTTGAATGTATTTCAAGGTTTTGAATGTGCGATTATTTAATTTTTTAAGTTAAAATCCAACAGTTTGAGAGTCAATAATTGGTAATTTTTCACATTTGACTATATATTGAATTAAGATTTTTCAAAATTTCTTTGCAATGTCCAAAAAACGTTCCAGTTATATTGAATAACAATCGCAAATTTTTTTATTTCAGGGGCGAATTAAAAAAATCATGCAGACTGATGAAGACGTTGGAAAAGTCGCCCAAGCAGTTCCGATCATCATCTATATCCTTTTTAAATATTTTTTCAAAATAATTGTTTCTCGAAAAATTCATCTTATCTTCGAATTATTAACAAATAATTGTATTAGATTAAAAATAGCATATAAAACTTGTAAATGGAAGTTACTCTTTTTTAAATAGAAATTAATCCAACTTTCTTTCCTAAAAGAACATCAATAACGTCAATTCTCATTTTTATTCAATTTTTTTAAATTATAAAAATTAACTTTGTATTATTCCAGTAAACTAATATTTCATTTTACACCGCTTCGGTGGTCAAGCGGTCCAATTGCCACGCGTGCCGCAAGGCGATTGGTCGGCTGGGACCACCGAAAGCGAAGGAGACGGGTTCGCGCCTCGCC